>PVIY010031121.1:0-30251 GCA_004026745.1 Myrmecophaga tridactyla | reverse complement strand
TTATACCATCTCGATCTTTAACATCTATCTTTCTTTCTGATTTCATTTATGTCCCCAGCCCTCCTCCCTCTATCATTCTCACATGCAGCTTCATTCAGTATTTTAACATAATTACATTACAGTTAGGTAGTATTGTGCTGTCCATTTCTGAGTTTTTTGTATCCAGTCCTGTTGCACAGTCTGCATCCCTTCAGCTCCAACCTCTGCTTGGTTTTAATGGGACTCATAGAAGTTTCGAGAGTTTGGAACTGTACTCCCTGACCACATGCCTTAGCATTCAAGTGTGGGAGGAGGTGTCCATCAGCATTTCATGTATAACAGTGAATTAGAAAATGTGTGAACATGACTTCTTTAATATGTTGCTTCTTTTTTCTTTCTGCCAGGAAAGTGCCATCATTCCAGTGTTCTCTTTCAGAAGAGTTTCTAAAGAAAGGATAGATAGTATTTTTTAAGTAGCTTGTTTTCTGTGACGGGATGGAATAAAGTCTAATACAGTCTACTTTGAGAAGAAGGTGCAGGCATTTTGCACTTTATTTGCGTTCTGGGCTTTGATCTAGATGCTATTGAAGTCGGCCAAATACAGCAAAGACCCTGGTCTCAATGAGTTTACAGGCTGTAAGAGCAGACGCAGAGTGCCCACGGAAACGCTAAGGCAGGTGAGAAGAGAACAGGCTTACAGAGCCGTGTGGATAAAATCCTGGAAGCATTCAAGGGAGAAGTTTCTTCTCACTTATGGTGACCTGGGAAAGCTCCATGGGCAGGTGATACCAAACCAGACCTGGAAAGATGGGCAGGAATTAGGTATGTGGTTTCTCTTTCAAAGGAGCATTGTCCATACGTAATCCTTTTCACCAAACCATTCTTGAGGTCTGAGCCATAGCTGTAAATATTTAACAAATTTGAGTAAGGGGTAGTTCCCCAAAGAGCTTGTTTAATGCCTGTCTTCCAATTTCCTGCTACCCACTGTTGCCCAATTCTGAATTGTTTTTTCTGTTGGTTGGATGCGTTTAGTTGCTAATTACCTCTGGGAGCATTTATGAGTCAGCCTCACTTTGAGTGGAGTGATTTAGTGTAACTTTGCATTTAATAAATTAGTGGAGTGGTTCAATTCACATACCAGCATCTTCCAGAAATGAGTATTTTTGTTCTTGCCAAAATAAAAATTTAAGCAATCTGTGGGAGTGGCATGGATTTTCAGATCCCTCTCTGGGACAAATTAATATCTGGCGCTGGTTTATTCTAAAATCTTGCTAAGTGGTTATGTGTCTAAATGTATGTCATAGAGCAAATAAACTGTATTTATTCCCAAATCTGCAGACTTCTGACATCTGTGATAAAATCTGTTTTTTCACTCATGTCTCTTTTCCCATCAAATAATTAAGGAAAGCAGAGAAGGAGAGAAATAGGAGGGTTGGGCAAATTATTAAACCTCTTGAGTTTGTTTACTCTTTTGGCATTTGGGTAGTCATGATAATATCTGTAATACAGGATATTTGTAAAGATTAATTTAGATAATATACGTTCATTGTAAATGATAAAGGAAATTTAAATGCTAATTGATATTAGAAGTATTTGTTCATAAAATGTATGTTTTAAATTAAATATTTAGGAAGTGCCTGTTATGTTTTAGGTATTCTACTCGGCATGAGGAATATAGCAGTGAGCAATTTAGACCAAGTCCCACTTTTACAGGGAAACAGAAAATAAGCAAATCAATATTTAAGTGTAAAGTAAGTTTAAATAACTTTTAAAAATTCATGAATTTAAATTTGGGAAAATCTTTCCATTTTATTTTCTTTCAAGGAGCATATATTTGCAATTACCTGCAATTATATATATATGTAATTATATATATATAATATATAATAATTATTAAAATTTATTTGCCCATTTAATCCTGCCACCTGTGATACATGCACTATATTCATATCCATTGCACAGATGTAGAAACTGAGATCCAGAGAGTTTCTAGTAACTCATCTGTGATCACTCATTAGCATGTTGGTGGACAAGGCCTTTGACTCCAGGAATCTACGCCTGTAAAGTCTGTGTCTTTGCACTACTTTGCCTCTGATTGTTTCCCCCTACATCATGAGCATGGGAAAGGATAAATAAGTACATTGTGGTAGAGGTAAAGCTTCTCTAAAGACACACCCAAGGATGCCTCCCAAAATACTTGTTGGTAGTTATTGAAATCCACCAGTACAGATGGTGATCTTGTCAGTTTAAATTCCATTCAATAGAATTTTCATGATTCTTCCAGGCCTGGTGAATACCTGGACATGAATAGTTGTAACCTGTTTGACTATTTGAAGAGAACATTCAAGAAAATCAGAATGAATCATGGACTACACCTTTAAATGTATTCCTTTAAAATGCAGACTTTCTGGCCTTTTGACCAGGGCTTTCCCAAGGGAGCATTGTGGGCAAATTAAATCTGCATTGACTACATGCTCTCTGATGAATGCTGTGATTTGTCCTTTTTTTTTTTTAATTTAAAAATTTTTCTTGACATAGCTTCACACGCATACAGCCCCTACCTGGTATACAGTCAGTGGCTCACGATATCATCACATAGGTGTGTATTCATTGCCATCATCATTCTTAGAACATTTGCATCAATGCTGTGATTCTTAATTGGGATTTATTTTAACATATTGGGACTAAATTCTTTGCTGTGGGAACACATCTCCAAAATTAGAATGTAAATCAGTGGAGAAAATACGATCTGATATGCAAATATTTTATTTAAATGCAACTTTTCCTGGATGCAGCCAGTGCGTGAAGTGGAGCCAAGATGTGCTGACAAGCTAGGCTGGCTCTGTCCCGATGCTCACAGTCTCTTAGAATATAAGGTGCACAAACTGCCTTGTAGCCTGGGGTAAGCAGAGCAGGCATGGAACCACGCGCCTGGGTTTTAGCCTTGGCTCTTTTACTGTTGACCTTGCTTCTATCACTTAGCTTCCCTGCCCCACAGGTCTTTAAAGTCATGGAATCTTTAGCTTAACAAAGAATTGTTTTTCAAAACAAAAATAGAGATAAGCCCAAAAGGTGATAAGCAACAACTCTGTGGCTGTCCCCCAGAATCAACAAATGTTAGCATTTTGTCATATTTGCTTTTTAAAAATTGTTAAAATGTTACAAAATAAGCGAAGTCTCTGCTTTTCCCTCCCAGTCCTTACCTCTCTCTTTAGTCCACCAATAATATAGTTGATGAGTATTTAATCCATGTACTTCCACTTTTACATACTTACATGTATCTAAGAGAGAATATATGTTATCGTGGCTGTATATATATATATATATATATATATATATATATATATATAGCCTCTGGAGCCAGACTGCCTGGGTTCAAATCCCTGTTCTAATGCTTACTAGCTGTATAACCTTGTGCAAGTTCCTTAGCATCTCTGTGCCCCATTTTACCCACTTGTAATATGGGGATAATAAAGCATCTGTCTCGTAGACTTGTTCTGTAGGTGAAGTGAGTTGACTCATAATGTATGAGAAAATTGATGGGCATAGAGTAAGCATTCAGTGAATATTAGCTGTTGTTTTCTGTGGTTTAAAAATTATATAAATGGTACCAAACAGTATTGATCTTGCTGAAACTTATTTCATGCAACATACTCAGCATTCTTCTTCTTTTTTTTTTTTTTAGCTTTCATTGTTGCGTTAACAGGTTACCATGAATTTACTGGCTTAAACCTTTAAGCCAGCCAGAGTCTTATATTATAATGTAAAAATATTATCTTACAAGTCAGTAGTCAGAAGTCTATTACATACATTTTTTAACTTGGTAACTGTACCGAAAGTGGTTCTAAAAGTGAATATCCTTGTGCTTAGGAAATGTGCATGAAAATATGTGTACAAGGAGCATGATTTATACAACTTACTTTGTAATGTTCAGGAGGTTGATAAAGAAATACAGCTATAGCTAGATATAAGATATAGCAAATGTGGGAAATGTCAAAATGGTGGATCTAGGGATCTGGAGGGAGGTGGGAGTGATATTTTGGAGTTCTCTGTATTTTATGTTATTTTTTAAAATAAAAAATGTTAATAGAGAAGTTATGGGTTTATAGAACAGTCCTCCCTGAAATCCAGGATTCCCTTATACCACCTCCCCACCGCCACCTTACACCAGCATGGAGCATTTGTTAACCATTGTTGATAGTACTTTTAAATAAAAGTACCATTTTTTTAACAGTAGTTACATCTGTACGATTGATAAAAGATTATTAAAATAGTATTATTAGGGCGGGCCATGGCGGCTCAGCAGGCAGAGTTCTCACCTGCCATGCCGGAGCCCCAGGTTAGATTTCCAGTGCCTGCCCAGGTTAAAAAAAAAAAAAAAGGTATTATTAACTATCGCTTTAGTTTACATGTATTTTGTCCCATATACCTCCCTATTATTAACACCTTGAATTAAGTCTCGTACGTTTGTCATAATTCATGAAAAAACATTCTTATATTTGTACTATTAATTATAATTCTTTGTCTATAGTCCTGTTTTAACCTTCAGTTGTTATTCTAGTACCGTATACATCCTAAAGATTCCCTTTTAAACATATCCACCTATACAATTCAGTGCTATTAATGACACTCAGAGTAATGTACTACTATCACCGTCATCCTTTTCCAAACTCTTAACATCAGCCTATGTAGAAAACCTGTGTAAGTTTAGTATCAATTCCCCATTCCCTAACTCCAATCTATCTCCTGGTAATTGTATTTTAGACTCTATCTCCATGAGTTTGCCACTTATAATTAGTTCATAACAATGAAGTCATGCAGTATTTATCCTATTGTGTCTGGCTTTAATTTCACTCAACATAATGTTCTCAAGGTTCATCAGTGTTTTGCATATATCAGGACTTGATTCTCTTTTATAGCTGAATAATATTTCATAATATGTATATAACATTTTGTTTATCCACCCTTCAGGTGATAGACACTTGGGTTGCTTCCATCTTTTAGCAATTGTGAATAATGCCACTATGAACATTGGTGTGCAAATATCTGTTTGAGTTGCTGCTTTTACTTCTCTTGGGTATATACCTAGTAGCTGAATTGTCAGAGCATATGGTAATTCTATACTTAGCTTCTTGAGGAATGGCCAAACTATCTTCCACAGCAACTGTACCATTTTACACTGCCACCAACAATGAATGAGTGTCCCTATTTTTCTACATCTTCTCCAACACTTGTAGTTTTCTGTTTTTTTTTTTTTAAGTAGTGACCATTCTAGTAGGTGTGAAATATTTCATCGTGATTTTGATTTGCATTTCCTTAATAACTAGTGATATTGAGCATTTTTTCATAGGCTTTTTAGCTACTTATATTTCCTCTTTGGAGAAATATCTATTCAAGTCTTCTGCCTTTTTTTTTTTGATTGGGTTGTCTTTTTATTGTTGAGTTGTAGGATTTGTTTATATAGTCTAGATATTAAACCCTTATCAGATATGTGGTATCGAAATACCTTCTCCCATTAGTAAGATGTCTTTTCACTTTCTTGACAAAGTCCTTTGATGCACAAAAGATTTTGATTTTGGGTAGTTTGCTAGCTGCCGGGATATGATATACCAGAAATGGAATCACTTTTAAAAGGGGAATTTATTAAGTTGCAAGCTTACAGTTCTAAGCCCGTGGAAATGTCCACATTAAAGCGAGTCTATAAAAATGACCAAATTAAGGCACCATCAATAGGTTAACTTCACCAATAAGGGCCAAAGAAGTTCAGTGTTTCTCTCGACTGGAAAGGCACATGGCGAACATGACTGATGTCTGCTAGCTTTCTCTTCAGGCTCCTTGTTTCATGAAGCTCCCCCGGGGGCATATTCCTTCTTCATCTCCAAAGGTCTCTGACTGCATGGGCTCTTGTGGTTCTCATGGCTCTCTTGCATCTCTCTAGTTCTCTCCAAAATGCTTCCTCTTTTAAAGGATTCCAGTAAACTAATCAAGACCTACCTGGAATGGGTGGAGTCACATCTCCATCTAATCAAAGTTGGGTGAGTTGCATCCCTATGGAGATAATCTAATCAAGTTCCCAACCTATAGTGCTGAATAGGGATTAAAAGAAATGGTTGTTCCCACAAGATTGGATCAGGATTAAAACATGGCTTTACTAGGGCACATAAATCCTTTCAAACCAGGCAGTCCCATTTATTTAATTTTTCTTCCATTGCTTGTACTTTGGTTGTAAAGTCTAAGAAACCATTGCCTACCCAAGATCTTGAAGATGCTTCCCTTTATTTCCTTCTGGGACTTTTATAGTTCCAGGTCTTGTATTTATGTGCTTAATCCATTTTGAGTTAATTTTTGTATATGGGGTGGGATAGGGGTCCTCTTTTGTTCTTTGGCATATGGATATCCAATTCTCCTAGCACCATTTGTTGGAGAGATTATTCTTTCCCAGTTGAGTAGACTTAGCTGCCTTGTCAAATATCAATTGGCCATAGATGTGAGGGTCTATTTCTGGACTCTCAATTCAATTCTGTTAGTCAATATAGCTATCCTTATGCTAGAACTATGCTTAACACCTGTAGCTTTGTAGTATGCTTTAAAGTTAGGAAATACAAGTCCCCCAACTTCATTCGTCTTTTTCAAGATGTTTTTAACTAGTTCAGGACCCCTTACTCTTTCGAATAAATTTGGTAATTGGCTTTTGCATTTCTGTAAAGTAAGCTTATGGAATCTGATTGGGATTGCATTGAATTTGTAAATTATTTTGGGTAGGATTGACATCTTAGAATTTAGTCTTTCTTACCTAAGCATGGAAGGGCCTTCCATTTATTAGCATCTTATTTGATGTCTTTTTCAAAGTTTTGTAGTCTTTTGTGTACAAGTTGTTTACATCTTGGTTAAATTTACCCCTAGATATTTGATTTTTTAGTTATTGTAAATGGATTTTTTTCTTGATTTCCTCCTCAGAGTACTCATTACTAGTTGTTTTGGTTTGCAAAGATGCCAGAATGCAATATGTCGGAAGTGGAACAGCTTTTTATTTTTTTAAAAACTTTTTTATTGTATGGTATAACATAAATACAAAGCAAAGAAATAAAAAAGCAATAGTTTTCAAAACTCTCTTCAAAAGTAGTTACATGACAGATCATGGGCTACCATATGATATTCTCAGATTTTTCTTCTAGCTGCTCCAGAATATAGGAGGCTAGAAGGCTTAAGTATTTTTTATCATCACAATAGACTTTTTTCCTTCTTTTTTTTGTGAAAAATAACAAAAAAGCAATAAATTTCAAAGCACAGCACCATGATTAGTTATAGAACATATATCAGAGTTTGACATGGGTTATAATTCCACAATTTTAGGTTTTTACTTCTAGCTGTATAGAATACTGGAGACTAAAAGAGATATCAATTTAATGATTCAGCATTCATATTCATTTGTTAAATCCTATCTTTTCTGTATCATTCCACCATCACCTTTGATCTTTCCATCCCTCTCTTTAGGGGTGTTTGGACTATGGCAATTCTAAATTTTTCATATTGAAAGGTTCTGTAACTAATACGGGGTAGGGAGATGGAACTATTTGATGTTGTGGAGAAGCTAGGCTAGGTTTCAGGAGTTATCTGAACCAGGGACCCATCTGGAGGTTGTAGATTTCTGAAAAGTTGCTCTAGTGCATGGAACCCTTTTGGAATCTTATATATTGCCCTAGGTGTTCTTTAGGATTGGCTGGATTGGTCCTGGTTGGGGGTTGGCAGGTTATGATAGGTAGCAAGGTCTCACTGAAGCTTGCATAAGAGCAACCTCCAGAGTAGCCTCTTGACTCTATTTAAACTCTCTGCCACTGATACTTTATTACTTACACTTCTTTTCCCCCTCTTGGTCAGGATGGAATTGTTGATCTCATGGTACCAGGGCCAGATTCATCCCTGGGAGTCATCTCTTATGTCGCCAGGGAGACTTTCACCCCTGGATGTCATTGGAAGAGCTTTTAAGAAGGGAATTTAATAAGTTGCAAGTTACAATTCTAAGACCATGAAAATGTACAAGTTAAGGCACCAAGAAGAGGTTGCCTTCACTCAAGAAAGGCTGATGCCATCTGGAGCACCTCTGTCAGCTGGGAAAGCATGTGGTTGGAATCTACTGGTCCCTTTCTCCTGGGCTTCATTGCCTTCAGCCTCTGTTTCCTGTGGTTTTTGCTCTAAGAGTTGGTAGGCTTTCACTTTGTTCCTCTGGGACACAATTCTGGATTCTGGCTTGTTTAGCATTTCATGGGAAGTCACACAGCAGTGTCTTCTGGGCTCTGTCCATGTCTAGGCATCTGCTTTCTCTGTTGGCACTCCAAGCATCTTCAAACATCTGTGGCTCTGTCAGCTCTGAAGCAGCTGTTCTTGAAGCATCTGCATTTGAGGTTTCTCCAAAGGTTTCCCCTTTTAAAGGACTCTAGTAGACTAATCAAGACCCACCTTGAATGGGTGGTGTCACATCCCCATCTGATCCAAAGGCCACACCCACAACTGTGTGTATCACGTCTCCATGGAAGTAATCTAACCTGAAACTTCACACCCACAACTAGGTGTGTCACATTCCATAGAAACAATTCAGTCAAAGTTTCCCACCTTAAACAATAGGTCTGGTCACACAATATTATATCAGGATTAAAACATGGCTTTTCTGGCGTACTTAATAGTTTCAAACCAGCACACTAGTGTATAGAAACACTACTGATTTTTGCATGTTGATCTTGTATCCTGCCACTTTGCTGAACTGGTTTGTAAGGTCTAGTACTTTTGTTGTAGATTTTTTGGGGCTTTGTAGATATAGGATCATGCCATCTGCAAGTAGTAAAAGTTTAACTTCTTCCTTTCTAATTTGGAAGCCTTTTATTTCTTTTTTTTGCCTAGCTACTCTGGCTAGAACTTCTAGTACAGTGTTGAATAACAGTGGTGACAGTGGACATTCTTATCTTGTCCAGACCTTAGAGGGAAAGCTTTCAGTCTTTCACCCTTGAGTACAATGTTAGTTGTGGGTTTTTCATGTATGCCCTTTATCATGTGGAGGAAATTTCCATCTATTCTTATTTTTTGAAGATTTTTTTTATCAAGAAAGGATGCTGGATTTTGTCAAATGCCTTTTCCGCATCAATCAAAATGATCATGTGGTTTTCCCCCTGTAGCTTGTTAATGTGGTGTATTCCATTAATTGATTTTCTTATGTTGATCCACCCTTGTGCACTGGGATAAAACCCACTTGATCATGGTGTATAATTCTTTTAATGTGATGTTGGATTCATTGTATTGTGTTGAGAATTTTTGCATCTATATTCATTAAAGAAATTTTCTTTTCTAGTAGTATCTTTATCTGGTTTTGGTTATTGGGTACTTTTGGCCTCACAGAATGAGTTAAGTAGTATTCCTTCCTCTTTGATTTTTTTGAAGTTTGAGCAGAATTGGTATTAATTCTTCTGGGAATGATTGTTAGAATTCACCTGTGAAGCCACCTAGTCCTGGGCTTTTCTTTGTTGTGAGGTTTTTGATGGCTGATTCAATCTCTTTACTTTTAATTGGCCTGTTGAGAACTTCTGTTTTTTCTAGAGTAAGTATAGGCTGTTCGTGTGTTTCTAAGAATTTTTTTTTTTTTTTTTTTACTTGGGCAGGCACCAGGAATTGAACCTGGGTACTCGGGCACAGCAGGCAAGCGTTCTTACCTGCTGAGCCACTGTGGCCCACCCAGAATTTGTCCATTTTATCTAAGTTGCCTAATTGGTTGGTATACAGTTGTTTATTGTATCTTCTTATGAGCATTTTTATTTCTGTAGGGTCAGTAGTAATGTTCCCCTCTCATTTTTTTTTTTATCTTATTTATTTGTATTTTCTTTCTCCTTTTTTGTCAGTCTAACTAAGGGTTTGTCAATTTTATTGATCTTCTCAAAGGACCAACTTTCAGTTTTCTTAATTCTCTCTGTTTCTCTATTCTCAGTTTATTTCTGGTCTAATTTGTGTTATTTCTTTCCTTCTGTTTGCTTTGGGATTATTAAACTGTTCTTTTTCTGGTTCTTGAAGGTGTGCAGTTAGGTCTTTGGTTTTAGCTCTTTCTTGTTTTTTTAATGTAGGTGTTTAGGGCTATAAACTTCCCTCTCAGCATTGCCTCAGCTGCATCTCATAAGTTTTGATATGTTGTGTTCTTGATTTCCTCTGACTCAAGAAATTACTTTTTTCTCTTGTAATTTCTTCTTTGACCCACTGATTGTTTGAGTGTGTTGCTTTTACTTCCATTTATTTGTGAATTTTCAATTTCTCTGCTTATTGTTGATTTCTAGCTTCATTCCATTATGATCAGAGAATGTACTTTGTCTAATTTCCATCTTTTAAAATTTATTGAGACTTGTTTTTGACCCAACATGTGGTCTATCTTAGAGAATGATCCATGTACACCTGAGAAAGATGCTGCTTTGGGATGCAATATTCTGTATATCTGTTAGGTCTTGTTCATTTATTGTATTATTCAAGCTATCTATTTAGTTACTGATCCTTTGTCTAAGATGGTCTATCTATTGATGAGAGTGATGCATTGAAGTCTCCACCTTTATTGTAGAGACACCTGTTTCTCCCTTCAGTTTTTCTAGTGTTTGCTTTATGTATTTTGGAACACCATGGCTAGGAACATAAATATTTTATAATTATTATTTTTTCTTGGTGGATTGCCCCTTTAATTAATAGTATCTTTTTTTGTCTTTTATAACACTTTGGCATTTAAATTCTGTTTTATCCAGTATTAGTATAGCTCCCACAACTCTTTTTTTCATTACTGTTTGCATTGAATAGCTTTTTACATCCATTCACTTTCAACTTATAAGCATCTTTAGGTATAAAGTGAGCCTTTTGTAAACAGCATATAGTTGTATCATACTTTTTTATCCATTCTGCCAAACTGTGCCTTTTGATAGGAGAGTTTAATCCATTAACGTTTAATATTACTACAGTAAAAGCAGTACTTCAGCCATTTTCTCCTTTGGTTTTTAATATGTCATATGTATTTTTTGTCTCTCTTTTTAGCTTTTTCTTATTCTTACTGATAGTTTACATTTCTACATTCTACTCCAAGCCTCTCTTAATATGACTTGCAATTTTTTGCTGTTGTGTAAGCATCTGATTATCTTGATGAGTTTACTCTGGAGGTCAGTTCCTCTCTCTTGCCTAGAGTTTAATTATTGATTGGCTTTGTGTTAAGGCTCTTCTTTGACCTTGGTTCGACTTATTCTAGAACTTTAGAATAACCTGTGTTTGATCGCATTTTTTCAGTTCTTCTTCTGATTCTTGCCCTGGGTGTATGGTTTAATTTCTAAGTTTGCTCTATTTGTGCAATTGTTTCATTCCCAGGATAAATCTTCTTTTTCTCTGTACCTTTTCTGGGAAATGTTGATCTGTTCAGTTTCTTTTTGATTTGACTGTATAGTTTTTTCTCGTTCCCTTGGTTGTCTCGAGCTGTTTTTGCCTGGAGGGCATATTCTGGGAGGAGGGTCACCTAGAAGAAGATGTTAACATGTCAGTATTCTTGTCATAACAGAGCTAGGGACTCACGAAGGGGTCATAGACCAGTTGCAAAGTGTCCTGGGGAGGAGACCAGGAAGGACGCCAAATGTTTGTTTGATGGCTCCCCAAATCTGTGCTTTCCTGACATGCTGAGCCCATTGTGCTTTTCAGCAAACTGGTCCCTGCATTTCTAAAAAGGTACTATACCGACTCTGTCCTTGTTGGAGGTGGGGTTGAAACAGATGCTACTGGCTGTTTTTGTGTGCACAGGTTGAGACAATAGTTTCCTTCAGAGCTGGGACCCAGTGATCCGAAGTTGCTAGTCATAAGCTGTGATCAGTGCTTAGCCATGTCCTGCTCTGTTCTTGGGGAAGTGAACTTTTATGCCCCTTTCTGACAGCAGCAGCCAGCTAGGTACTGAATCCTAAAGCATCCTGCCATGAGAGTGAGGGATGGACAATAGCCACCGCAGTGTGTAGAGTAGTACTTCTATTTCTTCTCCGCAGTTTATCAGTTTCTTCCTCCTCCTCTTTCCTGGGTGCCATACAGTGTTTTTCTATCAAGCATTTTTCTTTTGAGGACAGATAGGTGTAGTTCATTAGTTTGAATGGCTGTATCATACCACAATGTATTCATCTATTCCCTGTTGATGGACACTTGGTTTGGTTCAGGTTTATGAGAATGCTGCAGTGTACATTTTCATGCAAGTCTCCTTGTCCATGTTCATGGAACCTTCTCTAGAAGGTAATTCTTGGGCCCAGTCGTTCTTAAATTACATCTTAAAGGGAATCTTTGATGGTCTAGCAATCCATTAGTCCAGTGTTATGCCTGGTAACTCTCAGTGATGGGGATACCATTATCATGAGGCAGCTAATATTATTTTTGGGCCGTTGTGTTAGAAATAATTTAAAGGAAGACAAATTTTGATTTAATGTAATGTCTTCTTGTTGGCCCTATCTTAATCACTCCATTCACATTGGCCACCTTTTGATTTCTTAAATACCTTAAGATTGCCCTGACCCAGTCCTTTATTTCTGCTTATCTTTGTTTGATTTTTGTTTCACTTCCTATAGCAAAACCCTGACTTCCCTTTCTTGATCTTGTGCAGTTAGTTTTTGGATTGATATTCATGTCCTTATGTCCATTACCATTAAATTTCATTACCATCTATAAAGGTAGGGGTTGGATAGATCAGCAAGTTTACTTGCTGCTCTTTTAAATGGAATTGGTTATTCCAGAAATGTTTTGTCTAATAGAACTTCCTTTGATGATGGAGATAATACATTACTGAAGCCAAAAACCAAATGTGACTATGGAGTACTTGAGCTATGCTGAATATGACTGAGGGTTTGACTTTCTAATTTTATTTAGTTTAAATTATTTTAAAACTAAATTTAAGTAGCTGTATGTGGCTAGTGGCTACCATATTGGATAGCACAGTGCTAGAGACAAAGTTCCAGAGTTTTAAAAGATGAAATGGCATGAATAACATATCGGAAAAAATCAACAAGAGAAGGGGATAGCCAATTCAGGATCAGGATTCATTTACTCAGTGCTATTTTATTTACTTAACATTCCTTACTGAGCATTAGCTATGTGTCAGGCACAACACCAGGTTCTGGGAATACAGCTTTGAGGGGTTTTACATCTGTTGCAGTGGTTCTCAGCCCTGGTTGCATATTAGAATCACTTGGTAAACTTAAGATACTAATCCTGAAGACCTACCTTTAGAAATTATGATGTATTTGATCTCATTTGGGATGTAAGACTTTAATAGTTTTATGAAAACTCCGCTGGTGACTTTACTGGCAGTCAAAGTTAAGAACCTCTTGTCTAGGGGAAATGAGATACCCCTCTTGGTAAACAGCTGAAGAGAGTCATGTCTGAAGTTCTATTTTGGTGGCAAGATTTCCCTTCCTCTTTCCCTGCACATTCTAAAGTACTCTATTTGATACTCTGGCATGGTTCCCTTCCCAAAGAAGGAAAGACTAACTGCCCACAACATGGCAGTCCATACAGCTCATTCTGTTGACCTACTTATTGTGTAATGGTGTCAAACCCACAACATTTCATCAGGATAAGTCATGAGGTCTATCTCTTTGCAAAATATATCTTCTTTTTGTCATCAAATTAGGCTTCTGTATCCAGTAATTTCTTCATCTATAGCATTGGCCACTTTTTAGACTCTAGAACTTGAGGGTTGTGCTCCAGTGGGAGGAGAGAAATAAGGAGCCAAGTGGTTATGAGGAAGAAATATTGGCTTGCACCCTGTGAAGGGGAAAGTTATGATTGCAATGCTCAGTATAGGCTGAGTTTTACTGTGGCTAACAACGGGCACTGACTTGTCTTTATGTGTTCATCAGGGGATGCCTGGGACTCCTGGAACAAGCTTCTTGTAGAGCATCATTTAGCTGGATGTTGCTGGGGGGAAAGAACATGGCACAGTGCAAGCTGGCTTTTAAAGCTTCTACCTGGAACTGCATCATGTTTTCCTAAAGCAAGATCTATGGCCAAGCTAGACTGGGAAAGTAGCTTCCCCCAGGGAAAGACAGCAGATATATGTGAGCAATAATACAGTCTATTATAGTCTGCCTTTTTTAACATAAATATTTAGTTGAATCTCCTTTGTACTCACAAAATGCTGTCTCCTTCTGCCTCCCTCCGAGAAGACCATACAAAAGTCCCATCCACTCATAGCAGTAGGCTTAAGCCCAAGATTCTGTGGTGGGTTTTTACCTCAGGTATGTGTTTTTTCCCTATTTGTGTATCTTTGAATTAAAAAGGCAAATTATCTGCTTCCCATACATCCAGTATAAAATGCTAGTACAGGACCAGAATAACTTAAAGAAACCCTCTTCTTTTGGAAAGGGGAAGAATGGAAGATACGTAATAGTTACTTCTATAGCAGTTTTGAGAATTAATGGGATAGCTGTTACTAGGGCCCGTTCCCCAGGGATTGGGCATGTTCTTTGGCTTCCTGGGAATAGATCTCCAGTCTGTTGTTTTCTGTAATTCTTGGTTTCTCTTTCTTGCAAGTCTTCTTCTTTTACCCGCTTTAGCCAGGGTAGAACTCTGCCAATCTGCTTCCTCCTCATCTAAATTGGGGTCTGAGGGATATTTAATTTTCTGAATAGTCACAGTCTCTTTTTGTCTAAGAAGATGTAGCTTTTTTGGCTGTAAATAAGGGTAAGATTTAGTTATTTTTCTCATCTATTTGATTCCAGCCATCTTTATGTACCAAGAGCCAGGCTCACAATTAATTTTGATTACCTTGATCCCATCAGGCCTTCATGGGAGAGCTAGATCCTTGTTCTCTTTTCCCTGGGCCATTTTGTCTAACTTGAAGCAGTCTCTATGCCCTACCTTAATTTGTTCAAAAGTTTTAGCGGTGGATGCTATGTTCAAACACTTGATTTGATTTTTGCCTCAAGACTGAGTTTTTTTTTTTTTAACAGTAATTAGAATTGACTGGTACATAAAAATGAATTAAATATTGCCTGAATAGGATTGCTTTGGATTCTGTCATGCTTTATTAATGATGCTAATGTACTTTAAATTATTCTAAGTACAATGCAAGGAGACATAGAAGCAAAACATACATAATAGTGGGCATGCAAATTTATCTAATATTCTTGATGTATCTCTTTCTAAGACCAAAATCAAGGTATGCAAATTAAAATTGTTACCCCAAAATCAAGATATATGATAATGCATTTATGGTCTATGCCATTTCAAATTTCTGATTTCTTCCCTCTGAATATGTCTACGCAATTGGAACATATTTTGATTGGCCACAGAGAAATTTATTATGGTTTCTTGATTTTCACAGTTGAGTATAATTTATAGATCTTAAACAGCAACTTTGGAAAGCAAAGATTTGAACTGTTCCCCTAAAACCTACATTTAAATTATGAAGTTCTCTGCATCCTAAATGTGACTCTATAACGCTTCCATGCTATAGGACACTTGATGGTTATCATTGTCTGAACCCAAAATCCTAGATTCTGTATACAGTGGCAGGATGAAAGTCCTAACTCTACATTTATTTTGTTTACTGATTTGTTTTCCTTTGAGAAATATTTGCTGGAGTGAGGTGTCTTGCTGGAATCGGCATCTACAGTGTGAAAATGATAATGCAGGCTCTCAAGGAGACAGAACTAAAGTCTGAGTCCTCAGTGCTAAGTTGCATAATTGAGTCTTGGAGCTTTTGGTTCTGATCTGTGATCTGGAGATCTTTAATCAGCAGGTTTTTGGACCCAACCAAAATTTAAGAGGTCAAAGAGTCTTTCTAGAACATGGATGTTTGGTATGGGATGGATGTGATAATGAGTGCTAAAAATCCATAATAATGTGATAATCAGGACCAGGTGTCTTCTGGAAACAGTGGATCTGCTCACTGATGCTAGAAATGCATTGGTCACCCCTTGCCCTTTTTTCTAAACACGATATAAACTTTCTACAGTTGAGAATCTTGAAACTCTTGCCTTTTTTCATAGCTTTAGATATTCAGTGTTGATCTTTCTCACCTTTTAAGGTAATGAGATTACATAATATTTGAACATAGCTACTTTTAAGAGGGGTTCTGAGACCTGCTTGTAGTCAGCCCAAACAGACTTAGAAACTGAAAAATGGCTAATGGTTTTGCTAAGAAAAATTCTAGCCTCCTTTCTTTTCTTACAACTGCTCCTTCAGTTTTGAAAGTATAAAATGTTGCATAAAGTAGGATGCCTCTTAAATGTAAAATGGATGAAGTAGCTACTTTAACTAGAAATACTGAATAAAAGTCTTTTGTTGAAATTATGGCCTTGGTACAAAATGGCATTTATTCAAACCATTTCATTCCATATCACAAAGAGTGAAAAGACTTCCTGGAAGCCCAAGCACTTTTTCCTTGTCTTCTTACAATAAAAAGTAACCAAACGGAATCCGTTTCCAAGTGGCATTGGATCAATAATGTTGCTTTTCTACTGTTCTGTGTTAGAGGGCTAAATGGGTAGAAAAAAATTAAATACTTTTACTTCTCCTTTATGTGAAAAGCAAAATTCTATGTGTGTCAATTTTTCTTTTTTCTTCTTGACCAACAGAAAACATCATATTTCATCGATATATGCATATATATAAGTAAAGCACACATCAACACGTTTATGAATGCATAGGCATATGCATAAATGTACAGAGATGTGCCAGCAGGTCATCTCAGTGGTCGAATAAAATAAATCTCAATTTGCATTAGCATATTTCAAAATACAATCATTGAAATCTCACTGTTGATTTCACTGATAATATTTTCTTAAAGATTATAGTCTCATTTTATAACAATTTTGTAACAATTCCTTGTGACTAAATCTTTCAGTAGGTGACTTGTGGGTTCAAGTTTGGTTAAAGACAGAAGACTTAGTAAAGCTCAGGATGGAGGCCAATTTTGAAGTCCTGATAATTCTCCTAAAGTAAGTTTATCCTAAATACATTAATATACATATGCTCATTTGCCCTGTTTAAGCCGTTTGGTTTTCCATGGGGCCTGGCCCACAAAATCAGATTTCCTGTCCTTCCCAGGGGTGCCTGCTGCCAGGTTTCTGAGCAAAACTTGTCTGTCAGGACTCCCCTCTCCTTCCTGGGCCACGGCTTCCTGCCCTGGGTGTATTTGCTTTGATTCTGTCTCTTCTTTTGTCCTCCATCAGCAAATCTGCTCAGTTAAAGGCTAACCAGGGGGCTGGGCCGCCTGGTGGTGTTTCCAGATATTTTTCCACTAAAATGTTGAATTACCACTTCACTTTTTTCAGTACACTCCATTCTGGCAAAGCCTATGCCTCTGCTGACTCCATTAGCGTCTCTTAGTATGCTAGTGGAAATGACATGTCCGAAAGTTTTCAGCATAGCCTCACGTTCTGCTCATCCATACATATGGGGAGATTTGAGATGTGTAGGTTTGTTGGGTCTTGCTCTTGTTGCTTGACCATCTGTGCCTGCATGCCATTGGCCTGGAGAGATGCTGCTGCTTTCTGTGCGGCTGCGGGACTGTCAGCATCTACAGAGCCATAACCTTTGCCTGGATTTGTGCTTCTGTCGAGAATGGCCTTTGTGGATACAAAGTTTCCATACAGTTGGCACAGCTTCCTTAGGACCTGGTTGCTGGTGCCCGGTGGAAGGCCTCGGATGTACAGGTTGGTTTTACTCATCTGTTCCCTGCTGCTGTGCTTGCTGTTGCTGTTTGTGCTGGGGCTGGGAGGCGCCGTGGGGTGGGGAGCTGGTGCATAGGACTGCTTGGTTTGGAGATAGTTGAGATTATAGTCAGTGTAGTGGGGGTACACTTGGGGCTGATCCAGGTGTTTGCCCATGTAGCTGGAATCTTTATCTCCCAGGCAGGAAACTGGATGACAGGGTGTAGTGCCCCAGGCTGAGCCTCCTCTTAAGCCATTATTCCTGACAGTCCCCATGAACTGATGAGGCTTTGGACATTCCTTGTCTTCTACCACTCGCTAGTTCCAACACAGCAAGAATTTAAAAAGGAAACATACCAAAAAAGGAGAAACAAGAAAAAAAAGACTGTGTGTGTGTGTGTGTGTGTGTGTATGTGTGCGTGTGTGTGATAGAAAACAAACAACAACAATGAAAAAAACCACACACACAGATGCCCCAAATCTTGCCTGGCTCCCCCCAGCTGCCAGGGTCCCCTTGGAATGAGGCCAAGCTTTCTGTAGTGATGTCAATTGCCAGTGTTTTAAAGGGGGAGAAAAAAAAATCAAAGTCCTTTTAGCGCAACTCTAAATCCTTGCAGATCAGCTTCCTGTCTCCTCCCAAGACTGAGTTTTAATTGGCCTGTTTAAAGTCTTTCTCAGTTTTGTCTTTCATTGTTTGGAGATGGGTAAAGCTTGCTTCTTTTAACCTATAACTCTGGGAATTTCTTGACACTCTCTATGCTCTTTCTTTCCTGTCTGTAAGGTGGGCAGTTAGTTCTTTTCTGCTGTCATGTCTTTCCTATAGTACTTGCCAAATGGGGCCAGTAGTAATCAAGTCACACTACTATCCTACTATCTTTCTGTTTTCTAATCTCTTTCTGTTTTCCAGGCTCATCAGGTACATTTTTCCCTTCCAGTTTATTTCAGATGACAGTTTCACCAAATGTTTCATCATTGTTTAATGGGAATCACCATCATTCCAGCCTCTAATAACACAGTTTCCCTTCTGCCACTGCTGGACGCAGAAACCAATGCCATGTATTTTTGGTTTATTTGTTTTTACTATTATTATGGCAGTACCCCATTTCCTATACCAATTTCTATATCAAAAGGAAGGCTAGGTGTTGTTGCAATAAATACCCCTCTACTCTCAGTGGCTTACAGCAACAAGGGTTTATTTCTTGCATATGTGTTACATGCCCATCGCAAATCAACTACCTCTCCCCTGCACATTTCCCTCTTGGGACCTGGTGTATCCTCTCTGAGGAGCCTTGTCATGGCTGTGTCAAAGAGAAAAGAAAGAAGGCAGAGCAGACACCAGCTCTTAAAACTACTGCTTCTATGTGATACATGTCACTGCTGCTCAAATTTCAAAGGCCAAAGCAAGTCACATAACTTACCCTTAAGTTAAAGGAGATGGAAAGTGCAATCCCTCCTCCCCCCCCAAGGAGGAGCAGCAAATATTCGTGAGCATTGTTATAATCTAACAAGACTGTTTTAATATTTTTAGAAAAGTGCAGGGAGATAGTAGACAGAGTTTGGTGCCTTGGGTCTAGATGGGTGAGAAAAATAGAGCAGAGGCTGAAGAGAAGAACTTCGGCCTTCACACTAAGATCTAAGAGGAGGCGGTATCAGAATATGTCCTTTACGAGAGGCCTAACAGGCTAACATGTCAGGGTTGGAAGGAGCCTTAGAGGGGGCAGAGTGGGTGCAGGCTTTTATTCTAGAACTTCAAGTTGCAGCTCTGCCATTTAGTAGCTGTGTGTCCTTGTCCAACTTACTTAACCTCTCTCAGTCTGTTTTCCTAATTGTCAAAGGGGAGAGCAGTATCACTCACCTCTTGTTCTAGTTTGCAAGCTACTGGAATGTGATATACCAGAAACAGAATGGCTTTTAAAAAGGGGAGTTTATTAAGTTGCAAGTTTATGTGCTCTAAGGCTGTGAAAATGTCCAAATTAAAAGCAAGGCTAGGGTGGTGCAATGGTGGCTCCATGGCAGAATTCTTACCTACCATGCCAGAGACTCGGTTTTGAATCCTGCCCATGTGAAAAAAAAGCAAGACTATAGAAATGTCCAATCTAAAGCATCCAGGGAAAGATACCTTGGTTCAAAAAGGCCGGTGATGTTCAGCATTTCTCTCTTAACTGGAAGGGCACACGGTGAACATGGTGACATCTGCTAGCTTTCTCTCCAGGCTTCTTGTTTCATGAAGCTCCCCCCAGGGGTATTTTCCTTCTTGATCTTCAAAGGTCTCTGGCTGCGTGGGTTCTAAAGCTTTTTCCAAAATGGTTCCTTCTTAAAAGGCTCCAGTAAGCAACCCCACCTTAAATGGGTGGAGATGCATCTCCATGGAACCCATCTAATCACAAGTTATCACCCACAAATGGGTGGGTCAGATCTCCCCGGAAACAAAAAGCTCCCACCCAGCAATATTGAATAAGGTTTAAAGAACTTGGTTTTTTTTGGTGTACACAACAGATTCAAACTGACTCACCTCTCAAGGGTGTTTTGAGTATTTCATCTTTCCTACTTAGTTAACTGTGTAAATTTGGGCACATTACATACATGTACTTGATGTACAGATGAGTTTCCTCATCTGTAAACTGGAGATAATAATAGTACCTACTTCATAGTGCCTGACTTGTAGTGGATACTCAATAAATGTTAATTGTTGTGGTCGTTGTTTTAGCTGAAGTGGCTCATGTAAAGCTTTTAGCACTGTGCGAAGCTCACATAGTGAGCACAAAGCATACCTTAAGCCCAGTTTTCTCACTTCACAGGTAAGGAAACTGATGCTCAGACAGGGAGAGGATTTATTAAGAGTTACACAGCTTGTTAGTTGCAGAATAAAAATTAGAATCCAGGTCTTATGAAGAATTAATTCTGAGGTTTCTTGTTTCTGGTTCAATTCTAAATGGATCTCTACCCCTCCCTCCCTCCCCTTTTGTGTTTGGCATTTACTGAGGGCCTTCCTTGTGCCAGGATCTGTGTTGGCTTGCCAGAAAATGGGGCACTGGGAGAGAAGAACTAAGAGTTGCCTCTCTTGCCTGGCTTTATGACCTTATCTGCCATGGTGGGTAGGAAGGCAAGCTGTCTATGGAGCCAAGCCAACAGGCAGGAAGTTGGATGCACTAGGTGCTTGATAGATGGAATAACTGAGGTTGTCTGGGCCAAGGGGAAGGGAAAGCAGCTGTTTCATCTCTGGCTCGAGCTCCAATGTATTGGCAGCTGCTGCGAAATGCAGGGAGAAGATGGATGTCTAACGAGAACATCTGGCTTTGCAGGGATCCCTTAGGACTTTAGACATAGTCTCCCCATTGAATCACATTATCAGAGAGTCCTGATGGCTCGCTAAATGCAAGTTGGCATGTGGGAACTGTGAATTACGAGGAGGTCCAAGTTAGATCCCTGTCCTTTAGGAAATGAGAGTGTAGTTGGAAGATACGCAAAAATATAAAAGATCATTAATAATGCAATGATATTAATGGCTTACATGAGGAAACTGAGGCCAGAAGAGATGAATTGAAAAAAGCGATAGGGCTGAGGTTTGAACTCAAAATGACCTGATTTGCATTTCTTGTCTCTGAACTTTATTAAATAAAGATTTAAGGAACAATTCTGGTATTATCTGTAAGTATTGCCCGTTCAGTGGGACAGATGTAATTTTGGGGTAGGAGTGGGGAGCAGTTACTTTGGTCTGGAGTGTGGAGAACTTTAGTCTGTCCACTGACACGTGGCGTGGGGAGACTGGGAAAGGTCGTTTACTGAAGATCCTGCTGGGTTCTAGGCACCAGGCTGGGATATCTGGATAACTCAGAGTTCTCTAACTTGGGGTCCATGGACAAGTTTTAGTAAGCCTGTGGACCCCCTGAAATTACATGCACGTTTTGTGTGGGTGTGCTGGTTTGTACCTATTATGTACTCCAGAAAATGCCATGTTCTCTTAATCCTTTCTTATGGGGGGCAAAACTACTATGGGTGGACCTTTTGGTTAGGTTGTTTCAGTTGAGATTTGAGCTTCCTAATTCAAGGTGGGCCTTAATTCTTTACTAGAGTCCTTTATGAGAGGATAAAGGACAGAGAGAGCTCAGAGAGAGAAATGCTGGAGAGAGCGCTGCTAGACACTCAGAGAGGAGGCCGCTGGAATCAGAAATGAAAAGTAATGAAACCCAGGAGTGAAGGATCAGCAGATGCCAGTCATGTGCCTTTCCATGTGACAGTGGACTCCGGGATGCCACTGTTCTTTCTTCAGAGAAGATGTCACCCTCTTGATGCCTTAATTGGGATGCCTTCATGGCCTTAGAACTGTAAATCTGTAAACTAATATATCCCCATTGTAAACGCTAACCTATTTCTGGTACATTGCATTCTGGCAGTTTTAGCAAACCGAAACAGTGGGTATGCATTTTTCTTAGGAAATAGTCTAATGCTTTCATCAGATTCTCAAAGATGCATGCAGTTCATTACAACATAAGAACGACTGCTGTTACCATCTTTCATCCTCCTAGCAGCTCCATTTTCCAGGTGAGAAAACGAAGACTCAGAGAGATTCAGTGGTAGAATCAGTACTTGAACCGAGATCTCTTTGACCTCAAATGCTGTGCTTGATCCATTTTGCCATATTTTACTCCCACAGCATCAATAAGGAGAAACTGAGGCAAGCAGGATTGGTCCATTCCCCCAGCTCTGATTTATAACCAAGAATGGTGTCTGGCTGCTGCTATGAACAGAAAATCTGAGCTTCAGGGGTAAATCCAGTGGGGTTTGGGGCCATTCAGCCTGGACAGTGATGGCCTGAGGGCTACACACCTCCCATGGGGTACCTGAATGGGTGTGAGGCGGGTGGTGGTCGGCAGCTCTCCTTGACTCCATGGAGGCTAGAACCAAAGCCTTGCCACAAAGGGAGTGCACGTAATACCTTAGGAAAACTTCTGACTTCCTGTGTGAGTTCCTGAAGGAAGGATTAAATTCCCCGAGCAGACAGATTTGAATCTGTCTTGCATTCTTTTGCCTAAAGTTAGGGGAAAGATACCTACATCTCTGAAGGCTTCCCCTGGTCCCAGTTTTTCTCCATGGTTCCAAATGCAGTTTATCCTCCTGATGTCCAGAGGTCAGTGGTGAATTAATTGGTATTTCCTGGCCCGGGTTCTCTGGACATCTTCAGCTGCAGCCCTAACAGGGGTGTTTGGCACCCACACTTAACTTTGCTGTCCTCCTTGAGAAATGTAGTTCCTCTGATGCCTGAGGTGGTCTGTTCCTCTGCCAGGCACTGGGACTTCATATGCTCTGTGAGCGTCTTCACACCTTGACAGCCTGCAGCGCTTTGATGGGCTTAAGCACTTTGGAGATGTCCCGTTGAGATTTTATTGCACAAATTGAGAACACAAGAGAAAATTATGCTGTCGGCTTTACTCGGCTGACAGCTGTGTCTGAGTGAAAGAGATGGAGAGAGCTGGAGCCTCTGGACCTCATGGTCAAAACAGAGTGGTAGCAGCAGAGACTGGAACTGGGTCCATTCGGGGGGATGAGGGTGAGTGTGTGATAACAGGTTTGGGGTGATTTCTGTGGACTGTGCGTGTGAGAGCACATGCGGCAGTCTGTGTGAGTGTGGAGGTGGGCAAGGGTGTGAGTGTGGGTGTGTGCCCAGGTATGGGGCTGTGTGGGTGTGTAGTGGTGAAGACCTGGATTTAAATTCCAGACTCACCACTTACAATCTGGGTGGGTGGAGTAGTTCTTTACCTCTCTGCATCTCAGTTTCTCAACAGTCAAATAATGAGGTCGTTCTCTATTTTCTCAGTGAAATAAGTGAGGCATGAGCGAAGAGCTAGGAAGTGGAGTAGAGGTTTGAGGTGAGAGAAGTATGAAAATAGAATGGAATGAAGTGATGCAATGGAGCTTGCCTCCTCATACGCTCTCTGTGCCCTCGTCGTAGGCAGGTGAGAGGGCAGAGAAGAGGGTCACAGCTTCTCAGGGTATACTGATCCCACCTCACAGGATATTGCAGGGATTGAAATAAAAGCCACGTGTGAAAATGAAAGCACATGCCTGGCGTTAATAAGTGTTGAGTAGATGGCAGCTGTTATGTTTATTGTTTACATTGGGGATAGGTGTGTGCACGCGTTGGTTTTGTCTCTCAGCTGTCTTTGCAGACTTTCTCTAAGACTTTCTCATGCGTGGTTATGGGTGTATTCTCCAAACCATCTTTTCTGGAGAAGCATTCCAAGATGAGGTTCCTTTGATTCCAGCGTCTCTTGGGGCCCATCTTTCCTAGGATTTCTCTGGTTTCCTGCTGGGCTTTTTTTCAGAGTTTTCATACTGCTTTTCTTTTTGAGTCTTCTCCTCACCAGCACCTTCTTAACTGCCTCTGGAGCTGCCACTTACAGTTAGTGGTCTCCATAGGTACCTGGCCTCAGGTATTTGTCTCCCAGAAGTGACTGTAAACTGGGTACAGATTAAAGCAGTTTACCTGGCACCAGAAATTACCTGCAGGAGCCTCCGAAGCCATCTCCAGGATGACTGCAAATTTGAAGCATGGTCTGAGCCACTCTGGACAATGTGCAGAGAAAACAAAGAGTAGGAGATCAGGCCAGGAGGGGCAGGAAAAGATGGAGAAAGGAGTGAGAGTCTAAGGAGTGCTGGATGAAAGATAAGAAGAGATAAAAAAAAAAAAAAGAAGGACTTGGGTCTGGGTGGAGACCCTACTGGGCATGGCTAGATCCTATATAGAAATTCATATTTAATCCTGGGGTACTGTTGTGTCTGCCTCATGCCTGCCACTGTCCAGCTGCTGAGGATACAGCAGTGAACAGAAGAACAGATTCCTTGCCCTCATGGAGCCGACAGATATCAAACACATGAACAAATGAATGACAAGATAAATTTATATAGAGATGAAGACCATTATTTATTTGACAAAATTTTGAGATCATACATGTGCCAGTTACTGTTCTAGGTGCTGGGGATACAGCAAGGAAGGGGACAGTCTTTACCCTTGCAGTTCTTGTATTCTAATGGAGACACAATTAACAATAGACACATAAGTATATAATAAAGCCAAATTAGTGACAAATGCTGTGAAGAATAAAGGAGGATAACAGGATACAGGTGGTGGTGGGTGCTCTTTAGAAAAGGTGCTTAGAGGAGGAGATGATACTGGAGCAGAGATCTGCATGAAGTTGATGGAAGAAGTCATGTCATGGCCTAAGAGAGCCTGCTGAGCAGAAGGGAAAATAAGTGTATCGGCTCTAAGATGGCTGCAGGCTTAGTGAGTTTAAGGAAAATCTCTAAGATCAGAGTGGCTAAAAAGGGGAGAATGAGAATGAAAATAGTAGCAGTTAAGGTCCGAGGGGAAAGCAGGAGCCAGATTTTATAGGATCTTAGAGGTTAAGGCAAGAGGTTTGGATTTTATTCTCTGCAGGTGAGAAGCAGCTGGAGGATTTGAGCAGGGCAGTGATATCTGCATTTTTGAAATATGACCAGCTGCTTTTTGGAGGCTAGAATGTCCAGGGCCCAGCATGTAGGTAGAGAGACCTGACAGGTGGCTATCTGAAGGAGTCAGGGGAGGTGATGACTTGGACTAGAATCATCGTGGAGGCATGGTGAGAAGCAGTAAAATAGAGACAGCAGGACTTCTAATGGATTAGATGTCGGGTGTGAGGGACCTGGTGGAATCAAGGCTGCTTCAAGGCTGGGAAGGGAGCTGCTACAGTATGTCATGTTAGGTCATGGTAGGTTTGAGGGCCCTGTTAGGTATATCCATGAGGTGATGTCAGGAAGGCATTGAGTCATGTAAGTCCAGAATGAACAGGCAAAGTGAGGCTGGGGGTATTACTGGTTTCATCAGCACAAGTGTGGTATTTAAGGTCAAGGGAGTGATGAGATCACTTAGAATGGCTCTCAAAGTGTGGTCCCTGGACCAACAATGGCGGTATCTCCTGGGACTTCTTAGAAATGCACATTTTCAGGCCTCAGCCCAGACTGACTGAATCTCTGGGGTAGAGTTCAATAATCTGTGTTTGAACAAGCCTTTCAACTGATTCCAGTGTAAACTCAAATTTGAGGGTTGTGGAATGAGTGTAGGCAGAGCTAATATCCAGAGATTGATTCTGGAGGCCCCCCGGCATTAAAATCAGGAAGAGAAGAAGGAGCCAGCATAGGAATGTAAGGAGAAACCTCGGAGAGTTATTCATGGAGACCCAGTGTTTAAGGAGAAGGTGTGGCCAGCTGGATCCTTGGTGCTGAGGGTTGAAGGAGGTGAGGACCCAAAATGATCCACTGGATTTGGCAAGATGGTGTTTTTCCCTTACCCTTGACCAGAGCACTTTCAATGGAGTGGCAAGGATAAAAGTTTTTTTTTGAGTAAGTTTCACAGAGAAAGGAAGGGAAAGCAGCAGAGACAGCAAGTATAGAGCATTGTTTTGCATGGTTTGGTTAGAAGGAGGAACAGTGAAATAGAGCAGTACCTGGAAGGTGACTTAAGGTCTAGGGATTTTTTTTTAAGGTAGGAGACTTTATAGTGTAATTGAGGTTTGATAGAATAATGTAAAAAGAGGGGCTGACAGGAGGAGGGAAGTCCTTGCATAGGTGAGAGGGCTAGAATCCTGTATGTGAGTAGAGGCGTGGATCTTAGGAGCAGGGAGAGTTGATCCTTGGCAACAGGAGGGAAGGCAGAGGACAATGAAAGCAGGTCCATATTCTGGTAGATCTGAAGATGCAAAGATGAGGTCGTTCTCTATTTTCTCAGTGAAATAAGTGAGGCATGAGCGAAGAGCTAGGAAGTGGAGTAGAGGTTTGAGGTGAGAGAAGTATGAAAATAGAATGGAATGAAGTGATGCAATGGAGCTTGCCTCCTCATACGCTCTCTCTGCCCTCGTCGTAGGCAGGTGAGAGGGCAGAGAAGAGGGTCACAGCTTCTCAGGGTATACTGATCCCAACCCCAGGAAACCCACGAAGTCCTCTCACTGAGGGGAGGTGTGGCACAATCATAGATTCCCAAGGAGTCCTCAGTCAGGAAAATGTTGGGTATTCAGTTCTGGGTCGAAGCTGGGCCCCTCACTGTGGTTTTGAACAGTCTTTCTGTTCTGGAACCATCCTGGCTTTTCTCTCTCCAGGGAGGACAGAGGTCTACTTGGGTCATAGGTTTCTCACACTTGCTCTCTATTGGCTGTTGGTTCAAATCGCAGCATCAGTTTATTTACTCTGTAGGACAGTCTGTATTTACTTTTTAAATTATATAATGCTTCATTTTTCTCTATAAGGAGGGAAATATCCTAAGCTGCATAAAGCAAAAGTGGATAATCTCTGGGCCCCTCTCCCCTTGCCTGTACCTCCATTCTCCTACTCTTAGTTTGAAGGAACAAGCTTTTATCAAGCCCCTTCTGCGTTCCTCGGTCCTGGCGGGTGTTAGGGTGATTTTTTTGCTTAGAGAGAAGCTTGGCTCTTGCAGGCTCTAGTGTCTGAAAGTTGGGTTTTGGCCCTGGCCCTCCGACATGCTATTTAGCCTCTAATCCTGTGCTTCATTAAAAGGAACTAGAACTCCTTGGACTAAGCCAATTACAAAATCTGTGTCAGAGAACCATGAGATAGCCCTGGTATATATACTTTCAGAGATATCTGAGTAGTGCAGACTGCCATCCAGAGGCAAAGTAAAAGAGCAACCACTGGCCAAAGTGGGACAATTTAATTACCAAAAAGCAACATAGTTGCAGTCATTTGAAATAAATTGTTACTAGAAATGCATGAATACATAATGCTCTAAAGGAATGTGACCCCGAGCATTTTCCTTAATATGCCTCAGTTTCCCCATCTGTAATACTGGGAGATAATGGTAGTATCTACCTCATAGGACTGTTGAAAAGATTAAAGAATTTAATTCCTGTAGTGAGATTAGCCGAGTGATTGGCACATGGTGTTCAATAAGCATTAACCATAATTATCATCATCATCATTGTTATTATTTCCATAGGATACTCTACAAGATTCTATGATAAATATTCCAGGTGTAAAAATTCAGTGGGGAAATATCGAAAGTTTATTGAGAGCAGCTATAATCTAGGCATCATCAGGAGCCATCAGGAATTATAGTGCATATTTAAATGTGAATTTGTTCCATGTGGTTCTTCCATTTTAGATATAAGCTCCAGAAGGCCAGGTTCTTTGTGGTGTACGCTGCTGTATCTTAGTAACTGAAATAGTACTTGTTAAGTCAATATGGCTAATTGAGTAACAGAGAGAACCTCATACAATTATCTCAAATGCAGTGTGAGAAAATGTAAGATAAAAGATTTTAAGACCACAGCAAATATTTCTGTTGAGGGTTGGAGGTGCGTGTGTGCATGTGTGTGTGTGTGTACGTGTGTGTACATTTTCCAGGAGGCATCCCAGAAGAGGATGCTTTAAGTCTTGCTGGGTGGGTGGCTTTTCTTCTGGTAGAGAAGCAGGCAGGGGGTATTCTGCACAGAGAGCATGATACTCAGTTGTGTTCAGTGGTGACAGACTAATGAATGAGTAGCAAAGGCACTGAGGTTTGCTGGGGCATAGGGAGTGGAGGTGATGGGGAGTCATTGATGGTTTCAAGCAGGAGAGCTGCAGCTTGGACACAAGATCCTGGGAGAAAATAGTCGGAACTGCTGTGGAATCAAAATCAGGGTCACTTTGCTACTTGTATTTATCCAAGTAAATTTAATGTTTTCAAGGAGGCTGTTGCCTCTTTTTTCTTTCATTCTTGCGTGGTAAAATTGAATAATCCCTGGGCTCTGGACTTAGACCTGGAGTCAAGCCCCAGCTTGTCTGTGACTAGCTTCATGACCTTGAACCTTGCTCCTTTTTGACCTTGGACCTTGCTCCTCACTTTTGAAAGGGAGAAGGAATATCTATTTCCCAGGGTTATTGTGAATTACCATTGAAGTAATGTCTGAGGACAGCCTTTGTAAACTAGCTAAGAGCTGTAGAGATATGAAAGATGGGATTATTTATTTATTGTTTGGAGATGGTGGTCTTTAACCCCAGGAAGTAGAGCCAGACTCTGCTTAAATTAGTGTATTTCCTGAAGTTTTAGTCTCTGTTGGAGGGGTACCTCATTGCTGTAGCAGAATTTGGGACAGGGTGAAAATGGGGTTCTTTTAGCACCTTAGAGCTACATTGTCCAATACAGTAGCCACAAGCTACATGTGACTATTTAAACTTAAATGAATTGGAATGAAAGAAAATTGCAGATTCACTTCCTCAGTTGTATTAGCTATATTTTAGGTGCTCAGTAGTCACAGTGCCTTCTGTTGGCCACATCTATCCGCTGAGAGTCCAGATAAGATCTCGGTGGCTTAGCAGGACCCTCCCTACCCTGTTGACACTGCCCAGTGAGGCCTGCAGAGGAGAGAGCTTTTGGGTAAAAATGAACTTATGCAGTGTCAATGTCACTGCGTCCTCCATGCTTTCTTTGGGGGTGGGCAGGGCACACAGGTTGTCAGGTTGCTTCTTGGGAACCAAATGCTCAACAGAAATGAATGCTGTCTGTGCTTCCTGCTGTGCTTTGTAGCTCTTTAAATGTTCCCAGCTGACAATAACCCAGCCGCTTGTCTGCCTGCCGGTATTTACATTTTCTGTTGAGATAGAGAGGGTGGGATCTGCAGCATATTAAAAGCACTTTGCCATTTCTGTCATTCTCTTAACAATGCCTTTTCAGAAACCTAGAAAAGTGAAAGAGATGGCAGGGCCCCTTGCTCAGCTGCTGGGCAGTGGGATTTGGGTGGGATTCAGCTGGATAATTGGCAGCCCTGTTAATGGAAGTCTCCCTCAGCCATTTCCTGGGCACAGAGAAAGGAAATGACCTCTCCTCACTCTCTGAAGGGTTCTCAGGAGGGAGTGTTTGAGGTACAGTGGGGGATAGAATGAGAAAGGAAGCTATGAGATGGTCCAGAAAGTTCACATCGTCTAGAGGAGGCAGATTTTAAAGAACTTGTCGAGTTAGGCAACAAAACAAAGACTATAACCCATTGCATGTCACCCTCAAGCACTGCCTTTGACCCTCAAGGAAGATTCAGAAAGCGAACATTCATTCATTCATTCCACTAATACTTCTTGAGCAAGTGTTGCAGCACAGTAATATTCTAGGTGCTGAAGCTACAGCAGTGACAGACAATAATCCCTGTCCTCGTGGAATTTATTTTGAGGGAAGAATAGCCAACACCAGCAGGGGGCTTACTGCATGACAGGCGCTGTTCTGGTCCACGCAGTGCTCAGAACAGCCCTATGAGGCATGCGTGATTATTATCGCCATTTTTCAGACGTTAGGTAACTTGTTCAAGGTTGCACAACTCGGAAGTAATGAAGCTGGCCCAGGCAGTCTGGCTTCCCGGTCCACGCTCTCGATTTTACCATGCACTTTGCTGCTTGGCAGTTTGGGAAAGAAGGTACTCCTGGGGTGAAGAAAGATTGGGCAGCCCCTGCCATCTCTGGGAGCAGCAAACCCCACATTTGTGCAGGTGGCTCTGTAAGTAGAGTCTGACATTCCCCTAGTTTCAGCGTTTGCTTTCATTATTGTTATTTTTCCAAACCCACAGAACCTTGATTTTT
>PVIY010031120.1:17806-30344 GCA_004026745.1 Myrmecophaga tridactyla | reverse complement strand
GCCACTGTGGCCCGCCCTCTCTGTTCATTTTTAAACAATTTTATTTGCACACCATATAATCCAACCTAAGTAAATATCCATGCCTTCATCACCATAATCTATATAAAGGACATTTTCTTTTCCTCCACAGAGAATACATACCCCTCCCCCATGCCCTCTGCCTGTTGACATTTAGTTTTGGCATATGCTTTTGTTACATTCAGTGGAAGCATATTACTGTTGACTATAGACCCTAGCTTGCATTAATCGTATTTTTCCCTGTATACCATCCCATTTTCACCACTTGCACTGTTGACATTCATTTGTTCTCTCATGCAAAAACATTTTTTATATTTGTACATTTAATCACCATCATTGACCACTCTGGATTTTGCAAAGTTATACAGTCAACTCTTTTATCGTCTATCTTTTCTTTTCATGTCATACATGCCCCAACCTTCTTCTTTCAACTATACTCACACTTATCTTTGTTCAGTGTACTTACAATATCGTGCTGCCATGAGATAGTGTTGTGCTATCCTTTTCTGGATTGAAACAATCAATCTTATTGAACATTCTGTACTCCTTCAGCATCAAATGCCTGATCTTTACCCTCTTTCTGTCTTCTGATATCCCATGTTCTCAACTTAACTCTCAAAATTTGCTCATTATTGTTAGTTCATATTAATGAGACCATACAGTAATTGTCCTTTTGTTTCTGGTTAATTTCACTCAGTATAATGTCCTCAAGGTTCATCCATATTGTTACATGCTTCATGACTATGTTCCATCTTACAGCTGTGTAATTTTCCATCTTATATAAATATATCCCACAGCTTGTTTAGCCACTCATCCATTGATGGACATTTGGGCTATTTCCATCTCTTGGCAATTGTAAATAATGCTACTTTAACTATTGGTGTACAAATGTCCATTTGTGTCCTTGCCCTCATGTCCTCTGAATAGATACCTAGCAATGGGATTGCTGGATTATATGGCAATTCTATACTTAGGTTCCTCAGAAACTACCAAAATGCCTTTCAAAGTGGTTGTACCATTTTATATTCCCACCAACAGTGGATAAATGTGCCTCTTTCTCCACATCCTCTCTAGCACTTGTCATTTTCTGTTTTTTTTTATATAATGGCCATTCTAGTGGGTGTGAGATGATATCTCATTGTGGTTTTTTTTTTGTTCCCCCTATTATTTATTTTTATTCCATATGTTCTACTCGTCTGTTGACAAGGTAGATAAAAGGAGCATCAGACACAAGGTTTTCACAATCACACAGTCACATTGTTACAACTGTATCATTATTCAATCATCCTCAAGAAACATGGCTACTGGAACACAGCTCTACATTTTCAGGCAATTCCCTCCATCCTCTCCATTACATCTTGAATAACAAAATGATATCTACTTGATGCATAAGAATAACCTTCAGGATAACCTCTCGACTCTGTTTGGAATCTCTCAGCCATTGACACTTTGTCTCATTTCCCTCTTCCCCCTTTTGGTCGAGAAGGTTTTCTCAATCCCTTGATGCAAAGTCTCAGCTCATTCTAGGGTTTTTTTCAATCCCTTGATGCTGAGTCTCCGCTCATTCCAAGATCTCTGTCCCACGTTGCCAGGAAGGTCCACACCCCTGGGAGTCATGTCCCACATAGAGAGGGGTAGGGTGGGGAGACTGCTCGTTGTGTTGGCTGGAGAGAGGGGCCACATGTGAGCAAGGAAAGAGGCTCTCTTGGGGGTGACTCTTAGGCCTAAATTTTAAGTAGACTTGACCTATCCTTTGCAGGGTTAAGTTTCATATGAACAAACCCCAAGACTGGGGGCTCTGCCTATAGCTTTGGTTGTCCACACTGCTTATGAGAATATCAAGAATTCAACTTGGGGAAGTTGAATTTCTTCCCGTTCTCACCACTCCCCGAAGAGGGCTTTGCAGATACTTTTCCACTCACTGATCAAATCACTCTGGGATTCATCGGGGCATCACTCTGGAAAAACCAACAAAATCTCATGTCCTACCTGAGATTCCAAGTACTTATGGCATTCAATCAAACTATCTGCATAAGTTATATTAGGAAATGCACTAGTCAAAATATAAATTTTGTAACAAACAAACATTTTTTGCTTTAGTCTCACACAGAAGGTTCTCATTGTGGTTTTGATTCACATTTCCCTAATAGCAAGTGAAGTTGAACATCTTTTCATGTGCCTTTTAGCCATTTGTATTTCCTCTTCTGAGAAGTGTCTGTTCATGTCTTTTGCCCATTTTTAATTGAGTTGCTTGTCTTTTTGTTGTTAAGTTGAAGAATCTCTTTATATATACTTGATACTAAATGCTTATCTGATATGTGGTTTCCAAATATTGTCTCCCATTGTGTTCGCTGCCTTTTTACTTTCTTGACAAAGTTTTTTGATGCACAAAAGTGTTTAATTTTGAGGAGTTCTCATTTATCTATTTCTTTCTTCAATGCTTATGCTTTGGGTGAAAGGGCTAGGAAACCAATTCCTATCACAAGATTTATAAGATAGTTCCCTACATTTTCTTCTAAAAGTTTTATGGTCTTAACTTTAATGTTTAGGTATTTGATCCCTTTTGAGTTAATTTTTTTAATTAATTTCTTTTTATTAATATATACTATATATTCACATACCATGTAATCATCCAAAGTGTACCATCAATGGTTCACAATATCATCATATAGCTGTACATTTATCATCACATTTGACTTTGTTTTCTCTTTTGTGAAAAAATAGCATATATACAAAAAAGCAATAAGTTTCAAAGCACATCGCAACAATTAGTTGTAGAACAGATTTCAGAGTTTGATATGGGTTACAGTGACACATTTTTTGGTTGTTACTACTAGCTGCTCCAAGACACTGGAAATTAAAAGATGAGTTGATTTTTGTATAGGTGTGAGATGTGGATCCTTTTTTATTCTTCTGCATATGGATATCCAGATCTCCAAACACCATTTATTGCAGAAGCTGCTCTGTCCCATGTGGGTTGGCTTGACCACCTTGTCAAAGATCCATTGTCCATAGATGAGAAGGTCTATTTCTGAAAGCTTTATTCAATTCCTTTGGTCAGTATATCTATCTTTATGCCAGTACCATGCTTTTGACCACTGTAGTTTTGTAATATGCTTTATGGTCAGGTAGTGTGGGACTTTCCACTTCATTTTTTTTCCCCTCAAGATATTTTTCACTATTCAGGACACCTGCCCTTCCAAAGAAACTTGGTTATTGGTTTTTCTATTTTTTCAAAGTAAGTTGTTGAGATTTTTATTGGTATCACATTGAATTTATAAATCAGTTTGGGTAGAATTGACATCTTAAGTATATTTAGTCCTACAATCCATGAACACAGTATACCATTCCATTTATTTAAGTCTTCCACTTCTTTCAGCAATTTCTTGTAGTTTCCTATGTATAGATGTCTTTTTTATCCTTAATTAAATTTATTCCTAAATATTTTATTCTTTTATAGCTATTGCAAAAGGAATTTTTTCTTGATTTCCTCCTTGGATTGCTCATTACTAGTATATAGAATCACTATTGATTTTTTTTTTTTTTTTTTTTTTTTTGCATGGGCAGGCACCGGGAACCAAACCTGGATCTCTGGCATGGCAGGTGAGAACTCTGCCACTGAGCCACCATCACACCACACACACTATTGATTTTTGAGTGTTGATCTTGTACCCTGCCATTTGCTGTACTCATTTATTAACTCTAGTAGCTTTGCTGTAGATTTTTGGGATTTTTGAAATATAGTATCATGTCATTTTCAGTGAGCGTTTTACTTCTTCCCTGACAATTTGGGTGCCTCATCTTTATTTTCTTGTCAAATTGCTCTGGTTAGAACTTCCAGCACAATGTTGAGTAACAGTGGTGACAGTGGGCATCCTTGTCTTGTTCTTGACCTTGGAGGGAAAGCTTTCAGTCTTTCCTCATTGAGGATGGTGTTACCTGTGGGGTTTTCACATATTCCCTTTGTCATGTTGAGGAAGTTCCTTTCTATTCCTGTCATTTCAAGTGTTTTCAGCAAGAAAAGATGTTGAATTTTGTGAAATGCCTTTTCTGCATCAATTGAGATGATCATGTGGTTTTTCTGCTTTGATATAGTGTATGACATTAATTGATTTTCTTGTGTTGAATCAGCCTTGCATACCTGGTATAAATCCTTCTTGGTCATGATGTATAATTCTTTTAATGTGCTGCTGGAATTGATTTTCAAGTATGTTGAGGATTTTGCATCTATATTCATTAAAGAGATTGGTCTATCATTTCATTTCTTGAAGTATCTTTGCCTTGGCTTTGTTATTAGGCTGGTGTTGACTTCATAGAATGAATGAAGATGAGGCACCCAAATTGTCAGGGAAGAAGTAAAACGCTCACTGAAAATGACATGATATTAGGTAGCTTTCCTTCCTCTTCAATTTTTTTTTTGAAGAGTTTGAGCAGGATTCATGCTAATTCTTTTTTGAATTCTTGGTAGAATTCACATGTAAAGTCATCTTGTTCTGGACATTTCTTTTTGGGGGCTTCTTGATGAGGGATTCAATCTCTTTACTTGTGATTGGTTTGTTTAGGTCATCTATTTCTTCTCAAGTCACTGTTGGTTGTTCATGCCTTTCTAGGAAGTTCTCCATTTTGTCTACATGTCGAAGTTTATCAGCATATAATTGCTCATAGTATCCTCTCATTAACTCCTTTGTTTCTGTGGGTCAATGGTTATGTCCCCTCTTCTATTTCTGATTTTATTTGCATCTTCTCTCTCTCTCTCTCTCTCTCTCTCTCTCTCTCTCTCTCTCTCTCTCTCTCTCTCGTCAGCCTAATTAAGGGGACATCAACTTTATGGATTTTCTCAAAGAACCGACTTCTGGTTTTGTTGATTTTCTCTATTGTTTTCATATTATCAACTTCATTTGTTCCTGCTCTGATCTTTGTTATTTCTTGCCTTTTGTATGCTTTGGGACTATTTTGCTATTCTTTTCTCTAGGTCTTCCAGGTGAACAGTTAATTCCTTGATTTTTACTCTTTATTCTTTTTAAATATAGGCATTTAAGAAAATAAATTACCCTCTCAGCACCGCCTTTGCTGCACCCCCCCAAACTTTAATATGTTGTGTTTTCATTTTCATTTGCCTCATGATATTTACAGATTTCTCTTTTAATTTCTTTCTTGACCCACTGTTTGTTTAAGAATATGTTGTTTAAGAGTTGAGAGGTTATCTTGGAGGTTATTCTTATGCGTTATATAGATATCCCCTTTTTAGTTTATGGTGTATTAGAGTGGATAGAGGGAAGTGCCTGAAACTGTAGAGCTGTGTTCCATGTTTCTTGAAGATGATTGTATAATGATATAGCTTCTGCAACATGACTGTGTGATTGTGAAAACCTTGTGTCTGATGTTCCCTTTATCTATGGTATGGACAGATGAGTAAAAAAATATGGATAAGAAATGAACAAATATGCTTGTTTGAAAGGATGTATGTACCCTAGAAAAGCCATGTTTTAATATTAATCCCATTTTGTAAAGGCAGACATTTCTTCTAATCCCTATTCAGTACTGCATGTTTGAATCTATAATTAGATAATCTCCCTGGAGATGTAATTCAATCAAGGGTGGTTGTTAAGCTGGATTAGGTGGAAACGTGTCTCCACCCATTTGGGTGGGTCTTGATTAGTTTACTGGAATCCTATAAAAGAGGGAACATTTTGGAGAAAAAGATATTCTGAGAGAAGCAGAGAATGACAGAGCCACGAGAAAGCCATGACAGAGTACACCACAGAACCATGAAGCAGAGAGTCCACCAGCCAGTGACTTTTGGAGATGAAGAAGGAAAATGCCTCCTGGGGAGCTGGAGAGGAAGCTAGCCGATGACACCATGTTTGCCATGTGCCTTTCCAGCTGAGAGAGAAACTCTGACTGTGTTTTCCATGTGCCTTTCCACTTGATAGAGAAACTCTGAACTTCATTGGCCTTCTTGAACCAAGGTATCTTTCCCTGATGCCTTAGATTGGACATTTCTATAGGCTTGTTTTAATTGGGACATTTTCTTGGCCTTAGAACTATATACTAGCAACTTATTAAATTCCCCTTTTAAAAGCCATTCTGTTTCTGGTATATTGCATTCTGGCAGCTAGCAAAGTAGGACAACAAATAATAGGGTGAACAGTGGTTAAAATAAATTGTGTAGATTGAAATATGCATGGTCAGTGAGAAGAAGGGTTAAGGGGAATGGCAGGTATGAGTTTTTCATTTTTCTTTTTTTTGCTGGAAAGATGCAAATGGTAAAAAAAAATGATCATGGTGATGAATACACAACTATGTGATGATATTGTGAGCCATTGGTTGTAACCATCTCAAGAATATTTGTATGTCAAGAATATTTGTATGTATGTCTGTTCATTGTTTATAATAAATATATTTTAAAAAGAGTATGTTATTTAGCCTCCATATATTTGTGAATTTTTTGCCCCTTTGCCTGTTATTGATTTCCAACTTCATTCCATTATGGTCTGAAATAGTATTTTGTACAACTTCAATCTTTAAAATTTATTGAGACTTGCCTTGTGACCCGACATATGGTATATCCTTGAGAATGATCCATGAGCACATGAGAAAAATGTGTATCCTGTTGTTGTGCAGTGTAATTTTCTGTAAATATCTGTTCAGCCTAGTTCGTTTATCATATTATTCAGAAGCTCTGTTTCCTCATTGATCGTCTGCCTATATGGTCTATCCACTGATGACAGCAGGGAATTGGTGTCTCCACTATTGTGGTAGAGATATCTACTCCCTTCAGTGTTGTCAGTGTTTGCCTCATGTATTTTGGAGCAGACTGGCTTTGCAGCAGACTGCATAAATACTAAATATTGATGTGAAGTTCAGACCTATCTGGGGGCTGTAATTTATGGAACGTTAACCTAGTGCATATCATCCAGGAAAAGATGCCTTGGTTCAAGAAGACCGGTGAAGTTCAGAATTTCTCTATCAAGTGGAAAGGCACATGGAAAACACAGTCAGAGTTTCTCTCTCGGCCGGAAAGGCACATGGCAAACATAGCGTCATCTGCTAGCTTCCTCTCCAGCTCCCCAGGAGGCGTTTTCCTTCTTCATCTCCACAAGTCACTGGCTGATGGACTCTCTGCTTCATGGTTCTGCAGTATACTCTGCCGTGGCTTTCTCATGGCTCTAATTATTAATATATAGTGTCCTTCTTTGTCTCTTTTAATTGTTTTATATTTGAAGTCGAATTTGTCAGACATTAGTATAGCTACTCTTATTCATTCTTGGTTGTTATTTGTGTGAAATATCTTTTTCTAACCTTTTTTCTTTCTACCTATTTTTGCCCTTGGGTTTAAAGTCAATGTCCTGTAGACAGCATATAGATGGATTCTGTTTTTTAATCCATTCTGCCAGTCTATGTGTTTTGATTGGGGAGTTTAATCCTTTAACATTTAATGTTATTACTGTAAAGGCAGTACTTTCTGCTACCATTTTGTCTTTTATATGCCATACTAATTTTTTTCTCTTTTTACCTTTATTGATAGTCTTCATTTCTAAACTGTTTTGCAGACCTCTCTCTCCTGTCTTTTCCAATCTGCCTGTAGTGCTTCCTTTAGTATTTCTTGTAGAGCTGAAGTGTGTTAGTCACAAATTCTCGTACCTGTTTGTCTGAAAATATTTTAATCTCTCCATTGTTTATTAATTTTTATTTTTCTTGATATATATTACATATCCACATACCAGGTGTTCTAGTTTGCTAGCTGCTGGAATGCAATATACCAGAAACAGAATGACTTTTAAAAGGGAGATTTTGTTAAGTTTCAAGTTTACAGTTCTAGGCTGTGAAAATGTACAAATTAAAGCAAGTCCACAGAAATGTCCAAATTAAGGCATCAACAAGAGGGTACCTTCACTCAAGAAAGACCAGTGAAGTTCAGGATTTCTCTCTCAATGGGAAAGCCACATGGCGAACATGGCAATGTCTACTAGCTTTCTCTCCAGGCTTCTTGTTTCATGAAGCTCTCCCGGGGGCATTTCCTTCTTTATGTCCAGAGATCTCTGGCTGCATGGGCTCTCAATCTTGTGGCTCTAAAAGGGACTCTCTCCAAAGTGTTTCCTCTTTTAAGGATTCCAGTAAACTGATCAAGACCCACCTGGAATGGGTGGAGTCACAACTCCATGGAAGCCATCTAATCAAAAGTTACCACACCCACAATTGGGTGGGTCACATCTACATGGGAACAATAAAAAAGCTACCAGACAGTAATATTGAATGAGGATTAAAGGACATGGCTTTTCTGGGGTCCACCACAGATTCAAACCGGCACACCATGAAATCATCAAAAGTGTATGATCAATGGTACACAATATCATCATATAACTGTGCTTTTATCACATGTGGCTTTTATTTTTTTTAGTGAAAAATAACATATATACAAAAGAGCAATAAATTTCAAAGCACATCACAACAATTAGTCATAGAAGAGATTTCAGAGTTTGATATGAGTTACAAGTCCACAATTCTAGGTTTTTACTTCTAGCTTGCTCCCAGACACTAGAAACTAAAATAAATATCAATGTGTGATTCAGCGATCATACCCATTTGTTAAGCCTTTCTGTATAACTCTACCACCACTTTTGATCTTTCTCCCACTCTTTACGGGTATTTGGGCTATGCCTATTCTAGCTTTTTCATGTTGGAAGGAGCTGTTGAGAATATGGGATACAAGGATGGAACTAATTGATGTTCTAGAGAGGCTGGCCCCTCTGCATTTCAGGACTTATCTGGTCCAGGGACCTATCTGGGGGTTGTAATTTATGGAAAGTTAACCTAGTGCATAGAACCTCTGTAGAATCTTTTTTTCTTAAGTTACCACAACTTAAGAACTTTTCTTAAGTTCACCATTTCACCATTGTGAAATATAATGTACAAAAAAGGAATACATTTCCAGGCCACGGTGGCTCAGCAGGCAAGAATGCTCACCTGCCATGCCAGAGGACCTGGGTTCACGTCCCGGTGCCTGCCCATGTAAAAAAAAAAAGGAATACATTTCTAAGTACTTTTTTTTTTTTTGCATGGTCAGACTATGGGAATCAAACTTGGGTCTCCAGCATGGCAAGTGAAAATTCTGCCACCGAGCCACCATTGCACCACCTCCCAAGTACATTTAACAAGTAGTTATAGAACAGATTTTATAGATTTGTGTGAGTTACAGTTCCACAATTTTTCATTTTTTCTTCTAGCTGCTCCAAGACACTGGAGACCAAAGGAAATATCAATATGATGATTCAGCAGTCATACTCATTTATTAAATCCTATTTTCTGTTGGCTTTGAGGTGTTTGATTGTTTTGATAGGGTTATTTTGAAAGTTGATTTCCCTCAGTCATCTAAGGTTTTGTATTTTCTTGGGTTTGCATTGACAGTCTCCTTTTGCACTTGGTTCATCAGTAATTCCACCAAAACAAGGCTCACACCTCATGCAGGGGATGCAACTCTACTTGAGGATCTGTTTTAAGCTAGACAGATAGGCAGTTTGCCAGACTGCACTTTCAGTGTCTTCCCAGCAGATAGCGCTCTTGGGCCTCCTCTTCCCTTCAGACCCACCTCTCCCTCACTGTGGCAGTTGAATGAGCTGGATGTAGATCCTGTGCAATCCCAGCCAGGTCTGCTGGTCCCAGTGCCAGATGAAAGCTGCCACCCTGGGGCTTGGGCAATGTGCACCTCAGCAGAGATTCCACTTGTGGGCTTGATGGTCTGGTGGGACTCAGTCTCCCACTTGGAATGACCTTGGGCTGTGGAACTGGGTGTGTCAGGTACCCCTGTCCACAGTCAAACTGGAAATACCTGCCAGCTAGGCATGGTGCATGGCACAGGGTGGGGTGGGGCACAGGGCGTGGGGCTTGTGGGCTGTAGTGTGGCTTGCTTCCTTGTCTGTCTTCCTGTCCATGCACTTCTGAGGGCTCCAGGCCTCTCTATGGAAAGGGGGAGTGGTAGGCTCTGTACACTAGCTGGATGGTCTCTATAAGCAGGGAAATTAAGTTTGCTGGTTTCTTGGTTCACCAAGGGAGCTCCAGGCTGCAAAGCTGAGGAGGCTGATATCCCATACTGGCTGTAGGGGTAGGCACTTTCCTGGACACGGCCTCTTTTCCCTGGTGGAATCCTGACTGAGTCCACTCACCCCATTCTCTACATCCAAATTCCTCAGCTTTTTCATTCAGGACCTCCTTATGTAGTGTAGAAGACACTCTCAGGTCACTTTCATCCTGGAACTGCTGACCTGGTTATTTTTCTGTGACTTCTATAGTTGTTTCTTGGAGCAGGGGTGAACGTCACCTGTCCTATTCTACCATGGTTTTGGGAATCAATGTTAGCATTTTTAGTTAGCATTTACCCTTAGCATTTTTAATGTTTTTGCTTGTTTGACTCAGATCTTGAATTTTGAGAAAATAGCAAAAACATTGACAGGTTACGTAGACAGGCCATACTAGTTGAAAACAGAGAAGATGGTAAGAGTATAAAAGGTAAAGGTCCTTCTTTAGTTAGTGCAGATCACCTTTTGGTTCTAGTTTGTTAAGTCACTTGTCTGAGTAGAGTGAAGGAGGCTGCCTGGAGTTGAAGTGTCACTGGGGATGTACAAAAGGGGTCCTGATGAGGTTCTCAGGCCAGCTTATTGAACTTAATGAGGAAGGGATAGACTTCTAAATCTACACAGTAAAAGAGGAAGTGGACTGTGGTTCTTTTGGACCTAGGTTTGTTAAACCTAGAAAGGAGTCACGGTAGATAATGGTTTTTTGTTAAATTTTTTTATTGAGAAAAATCTTTACATACTTTCTATACATGCTGCACAATTAATGGCTCAAAATATTATCACATAATTGCATATTCATAACCATGATCATTTTTCAGAACATTTGCACCATTCCAGAAAGAGAAATAAAAAGAAAAAACTCATACATACCATACACCTTACCCCTTCCTCTCATTGACAACTAGTGTTTCCATCTACCCAATGTATTTCACCCCTTCCCCCTATTATTTATTTATATCCATATTTTTTACTCATCCATCCATACCCTGTGTTCTAGTTTGCTAGCTGCCAGAATGCAATATACCAGAAATGTAATGGCTTTTCTAAAGGGGAATTTAAAAAGCTGCTAGTTTACAGTTCTAAGGCTAAGAAAATGTCCCAATTAAACAAGTCTATAGAAATGTCCAATCACAGGCATCCATGGAAAGATACCTTGATTCAAGAAGGCTGATGAAGTTCAGGGTCTCTCTCTCATGTGAGAAGGCACATGGTGAACACAGTCATGTGGGCTTCTGAGGGCTTCTCTCTCAGCTGGAAGGGCACATGGTGAACATGGCATCATATGCTAGCTTTCTCTCCCAGCTTCTGGTTTCTTGAAGCTCCCCGGGAGGCATTTTCCTTCTTCATCTCCAAAGGTCACTGGCTTGTGGATTCTCTGCTTCATGGTGCTGCAGCATTCTCTGCTCTCTCCAAATCCCCTTCATTCTCCAAAATGTTTCCTCTTTTATAGGATACCAGAAATTTATCAAGACCCACCCAAATGGGTGGAGACATGTCATCACCTAATCCAGCTTGACAACCACTCTTGATTAAATCACATCTCCAGGGAGATGATCTAATTACAGTTTCAAGCATACAGTGTTGAATAGGAATTATTCTGCCTTTATGAAATGGGATTTAGATTAAAACATGGCTTTTCTAAGGGACATACATCCTTTCAAACCAGCACACTCCACTCTCTGGACCCTAAAAGAGACATGTTTTCCCCATATACAAAATACAATAATTTCATAACAATATCACAAATCCTTAAACCATTTCAGTAACAATACAAATGAAATACAAAGTTAGAAACATACAAACTCCTATCAAAGTTAGTTACAGGCATAGTCTGATCTAAGGCAACATTATCCTCTGTCTCTGGACCTATAAAACTCAGAACAAGTTATTTGCTGCCAATATACAAAGGAAGAACAGTCATAGGATACCTATACACATTTCCACAGGGAGGAAGGTACACAGGGGTCACTGGACCCATACAGTTTCAAAAACCTGCAGGGCAAAGTCCATTAGATTTCAAAGTCTGAGAATCATTTATCTTCAGGGCTTTTGAAAGCAGCAGTCCACCCTTTCCAAAGGCCTACTCAAAGGCCTGCCTCTCTTCAAATGCAACCTTTGGGACATTGGGGAGACCACCTTTTTCTCAGCTCCACCCTCTCCAAGCATCAGGCGCACCCGGGTTCTCTGCCATCTCCGGGGCACACACTCAACCCCTTCATGTGGTGGCAGCCAGGCTCTCCCCAAACCCTAAGGAATGTGCTTCACCCTCTCCAAGGCCTAAGGTGGCATGACTCTTCCACTGCAATGAGGTGGAAGGCCCATTCTCTGCCTTTGGGGCAAACTCACCCTCTCCATGGGCTTGGGTGGTTCCGCTCTCCTGGCCCAAGGCTTCTTGACATCAGACCTCAGCCTCCATGGTTTTGCCTCTGAAGTTATTTTTCCTCCAA
>PVIY010031120.1:0-17706 GCA_004026745.1 Myrmecophaga tridactyla | reverse complement strand
AACCCCCCAGTCCAGACTGGCAGCAGCTCTGTTTATACAGGTCCCACAGCACTCTTGTTGGCTTTCTATGCAGTAGCATTGGATCGTGCCCATCAGACATAAGGAGTTTCCACAAATCCTTCCTGGATAACTCCATGTCCGATCCTGGCTTTCTCTGAAATGGCTGGCTGGTTCCACATTTGGTTAAATCCTCACACAGGGCACTATTCTCTGGGGTCTCCCTTTCTGGAGGCCCAGAATTTTCCAGAATATCAATTTCTAGTTTTTTTGTACCCAAGGGTTCAGTTCTCAGATTATCTCTTTCCTGTCACATTTCACTATAGGCTGTGAAGAGAAACCAGGCTGCACTTTTGACATTTAATTTGGAGATCTCTTCTGCTAAATATCCAAGTTCATGGCTTTTAATATCAACCTTCCAGACAAAGCCACTGGTCAATTTTTTTTGCCACTATTCAATTTTGCCAGATTATCTTCTATTTTAAAACAAGGATCACCTTCCTTCCAGTGTGCAATAATGCATGCCTCATTTCTGTCTAGATCTTCATCACGGGTAGTTTTAGAGTCCACATTTTACCAACAGTCTCTTCAAAGCATTCTAGGCCTTCTCTATCAAGCTCCTCAAAACTCCAAAATCTTCCCCTTATCCATTTAAAAAGCTGTTCCAACATGTTTGGTATTTGCAAGCCGCAGCAGCACCCCACTCTCCGGTACTAAAATCTGTTCTAGTTTGCTAGCTGCCAGAATGCAATATACCAGAAATAGAATGGCTTTTAAAAAGGGAATTTTATAAGTTGCTAGTTTATAGTTCTAAGGCAAGAGAATGTCCCAATTAAAACAAGTCTATAGCAGTGTTCCAATCACAGGCATCCAGGGAAAGATATCTTGATTCAAGAAGGCTGATGAAGTTCAGGGTTTCTCTCTAGTGAGACTGCACATGGCGAACACAGTCACAGTTTCTCTCTCAGCTGGAAGGGATAATGGAGAACATGGCATCATCTGCTAGCTTTCTCTCCTGGCTTCTGGTTTCTTTCCTCCTGGGGAGGCGTTTTCCTTCTTCATCTCCAAAGGCTGCTGGCTCATGGACTTTCTGCTTCATGGTGCTGCAGCATTCTCTGTCCTCTCCAAATCCCCTTCATTCTCCAAAATGTTTCCTCTTTTATAGGACTCCAGAAACTTATCAGACCCACCCAAATGGGTGGAGACATGTCATCACCTAATCCAGTTTAACAACCACTCTTGAATAAATCACATCATCCAGGGAGATGATCTGATTACAGTTTCAAACATACAGTATTGAATAGGGATTATTCTGCCTTTATGGAATGGGATTTAGATTAAAACATGGCTTTTCTAAGGGACATACATCCTTTCAAACCAGCACACCCTGGATATAAGGAGCATCAGACAAGGTTCTCACAATCACACAGTCACATTGTAAACATTATATCTTTATACAATCATTTTCAAAAATTAGGCTACTGGAATACAGCTCAACAGTTTCAGGTATTTCCTTTAGCCACTCCAAGACACCATAAACTAAAAAAGGACATCTATATAATGCATAAGTATAGCCTCCAGGATAACCTTTTGACTCTATCTGAAACCTCTCAGCCACTGAAACTTTATTTTTTCTCATTTCTCTCTTCCCCCTTTTGGTCAAGAAGGCTTTCTCAAACTCTTGATGATGAGTCCTGGCTTATCCCAGGCTTTCTGTCCCATGTTGCCAAGGACATTTACACCCCTGGCAGAATAGAGTCACATCCCATGTAGGAGGGAAGGCAGTGAGTTTACATGCTGAGTTGGTGAATAGATTTACTGTAGAGAATAGTGTGAGTGTGTGTGTGTGTGTGTGCTTGTTTTTCTTTGGAAGAGTCGCTGATTTTTTAAAATAGCTTTATTGAGATATAATTCACACACCACACAATTCACACATTTAAAATGTATAATTCAGTGACTTTTAGTATATTCACAGAATTGTGAAACCATCACCACAATCAATTTTAGAATATTTTCATCACCCTAAAAAGAAATGACACACCCCTTAGCCAGCACCCCCAATATCCTTAGTACCCTCATCCCTAGGCAACTATTAATCTACTTTCTGTCTCTATAGATTTGCCTATTCTGGACATTTTTTATAAATTGAAATCATACAATATGTGGTCTTTTGTGACTGGCTTCTTTCACTTAGCTTAATGCTTTCAAGATTCATCCATGTTGTGGCCTATATCACTACTTCATTTCTTTTCATTGCTAAGACAAGTTCTGATGTATAGGTATACCACATTTTATGTATGCATAATTCAATTGAAGGACATATGGGTTGTTTACAATTTTGGCTATTATGAGTAAGGTTGCAACAAACATTTACATATTTTTTTGCATGCACTTATATTTTCATATCTGTTAGGTACATACCTAGGGCTGGAATTGCTGTGTCATATGAAAACTCATGTTTAACCTTTAGAGGAACTTCTAGACTGTTTGCCAAAGAGGCTGCACCATTTTCATACTCACCAGCAGTATAAGAAGGTTCTGATTTCTCTACATCCTCCCTAACACTTGTTATTCTCTATTTCTTTGATTATAGCCATGTGTTCTAGTTTGCTAGCTGCCAGAATGCAATATACCAGAGATGGGATGGTTTTTTAAAAAGGAGGGATTTAATAAGTTGCTAGATTACAGTTCTAAGGCTGAGAAAATGTCCCAATGAAAAGAAGTCTATAGAAATGTGCAATCAAAGGCATCCAGGGAAAGATAACTTGGTTCAAGAAGGCCGATGAAGGTCACAGTTTCTTTCTCAAGTGGAAGGGCATTTGATGAACACAGTCAGAGTTTCTCTCTCAGCTGGAAGGGCACATGGCGAATACAGCGTCATCTGCTAACTTTCTCTCCTGGCTTCCAGTTTCATGAAGCTCACTGGGAGGCATTTTCCTTCATCTGTAAAGGTTGCTGGCTCATGGACTCTGCTTTATGGTGCTGCAGCACTCTCTGCTCTCTGTGAATCTCTTTCATTCTCCAAAATGTTTCCTCTTTAATAGAACTTCAGAAACTTATCAAGACCCACCCAAATGGGTAGAGACATGTCATCACCTAATCCAGTTTAACAACCACTCTTGCTTAAATCACATCTCCAGGGAGATGAACAGATTACAATTTCAAACATACAGTATTAATAGGGATTATTCTGCCTTTATGAAATGGGATTTAGATTAAAACATGGCTTTTCTAAGGGACATACATCCTTCCAAACCAGCACACCATCCTAGGTGGATGTGAGGTGGTATCTCATTGTGATTTGATATGAGTTCCCCTGATAACTAATGATGTAGAGCATCTTTTCCTGTGCTTATTGGCCATTTACATGTGTTCTTTAAAGAAATGTCTATTTAGACCCTTTGCCCATTTAAACCTTTTTTATCTATCATCTATCTATCTATCTATCTATCTATCTATCTATCTATCTATCTATGTATCTATCTATCTATCTATCTATCATCTTTTGACACTAGAAACTCTTTTTTAAGCAGTTTCATTGAGATACCATAAAATCCACCCAAGGTGTGCAATCAATGGCTTTTAGTATTATCACAGAGCTGTGCATTTATCACCACAAACAATTTCAGAACATTTTTATTACTCCAAAAAGAAAAAACCCATACCCCTTAGCAGTCACTTCTCATGTTAGTTTGCTAGCTGCTGGAATGTGATACACCAGAACTGGAACAGCTTTTATAAAGGGGAGCTCAGTAAGTTACAAGTTTACAGTTCTAAGGAAGTAAAAGTGTCCAAACTAAGACATCCAAGGAAAGATACCTTAATTCAGGGAAGGCCAATGCATCTCAACACCTCTGTCAGCTGGGAAGACACATTGCTTCATTGCTCCTGGGCTCCAGTGCTTTCAACCTCTGTTCCTGTGGAGGTTCCTCACTTTACTTCTCCAGGGCTGGTTTTCATCTCTTGGCTTCCCTTGGCTCTCTCCAGGTTCTGGCTTGCTTAACATCTCATGGCAATGTCTGCTGGACTCCAAACATCTCCAAATATCCATGTCTCTGTTATCCACATGTACACATCTTTGTCAGCTGTGCTGTGAAGTTTCTGTCAGCTCTGAGGCTTCTGACATTTCTCTAGGCTCTGTTGTTTTTGTCATTTCTGTAGGCTCTGTCATTTCTCCAAAATGTTTCCTCTTTTAAAGGATTCCAGTAAGCTAATCAGACCCATCTGGAATGGGTGGGGTCACATCTCCATCTAATAACAGGTCACAGCCACAATTGGGTGTGCCATCTCTCCGTGGAGATGATCTAATCAAGCTTCCAACCTACAGTACTAAATAGGGATTAAAAGATTGGACCAGGATTAAAACATGGCTTTTCTGGGGTACATGATCATTTCAAACTGGTACACTTCTCAGTCCCTCTACCCTTTCCCAGCCCCACAAACAACTAATCTAATTCTGTTTCTATAGATTTATTTATATTTAAAGAATAATAAAATATTACTGTTAAGTATAGCCCATAGTTTACATCAGGTGTATTTTTCTCATATACAACCCTATTATTGACACCCTGAAATAGTGACATATGTTTGTTTTATAGTTGATAAAAGAGCATTCTTATATTTGTACTATTCACCACAGAGTCACTATATTATAAGGCTCCATGTTTTATTCTCTAGCTTTCTTTCTAATAACATACCCGACCTAAAACTACCCTTTTCATCCACATTCACATGCATAATTCTGCACTGTTAATTATACTCACAGTAATGTACTACTATCACCTTTATCTATCTCCAAACATCTTTACAATCAACCTAAATAGAAACTCTGCATAAATTAAGCGTCAGTTCCCCATTCTCTACCCACATTCTATCTACTGGTATCCTATAGTCTAGATTCTAACTTTATGAATTAGCTTATTATACTTAGTTCATATTAGTGAGATCATACAATATTTATCCTTTTGTGACTGGCTTATTTCATTCCCCCTTAATTGCTGAATAATAGTTCACAGTGTGTAACTACATTCTGCTTATCTATTCATCAGTGATGGACACTTGAGTTGCTTCCATCTTTTGGCAATTGTGGATAGCACTGCAATGAATATTGGCGTGCAAATGTCTGTTTATGTCCCTGCTTTCAGTTCTTCTGTGTTTATACTTAGTGGGATTACCAGATCATGTGGCAATTCTGTACTTACTTTTCCTGAGGAACCATCAAACTGTCTTACACAGCAGCTACACCATTTTACATTCCCACCAGCAGTGAATGAATGTCCCTCTTTCTCCACAACCTCTGCAACACTTATAGCTTTCCATTTTTTAAATAGTGGCCTTTCTAGTAGGTGCGAAATGATATCTCATTGTGGTTTTGATTTGCATTTCCCTAATAGCTAGTGATGTTGAGCATCTTTTCCTGTGTTTTTTAGCCATTTGTATTTCTTCTTTAAAAAAATGTCTATTCAAGCTTTTTGCTCATTTTTAAAATGGGTTATTTGTCTTTTTGTTATTGAGGTGTAGGATTTCTCTATATATTCTTGTTAGTGAATCCTTACTGGATATATGGTTTCCAAATGTTATCTTCCATTGAGTAGGCTGCCTTTTCATTTCTTGACAAAGTCCTTTGAAGCACAGACATTATTAATTCTGAGGAGATTTCATTTACCTATTTTCTTTTGTTGCTTGTGCTCTGGGTAAAAAGTCTAAGAAACCATTGCCTACAAGATCTTGAAGATGCTTCCTTACATTTTCTTCTAGGAGTTTTATGGTCCAGGTTCTTATATTTAGGTCTTTGGTCCATTTTGAGTTAATTTTTGTATAAAGTGTGAGGTAGGGGTACTATTTCATTCCTTTGGATATAAATACCCAGTTATTCCAGCATCATTTGTTGAAAAGAGCATCCTGTCCCAATTAGGTGGACTTGGCAGCCTTATGAAATATTAATTGTTCATAGATGTGAGGTCTATTTCTGAACCCTGAATTCTATTCCATTGGTCAGTATATCTAGATTCATGCCAGTACCATGCTGTTTTGACCACTCTAGCTTTATAATATGCTTTGAGGTCAGGAAGTGTGAGTCATCTAACTTTGTTCTTTTTAAAGATGTTTCTGGATATTCCATGCCTCTTACCCTTCCCAATAAATTTGATAATTGCCTTTTCCATTTCTGCAAAGCAGGCTGTTGGAATTTTGATTGGGGTTGCATTGGCTTTTTAAATTGCTCTGGGTAGAATTGACATCTTAATGATATTTAGTCTTCCAATCCATGAACAAGAAATGTCTCTATTTATTTGGGTCTTCTTTCATTTATTTAAACAATGTTTTAAGTTTTCTGTGTACATGTCCTTTCCATCCTTAGTTAAATTTATTCCTAGAGACTTGATACTTTTAGTTGCTGTTGTAAATGGAATTTTTTCTTGATCACCTCTTTAGATTGCTCATTACTAGTGTATAGAAACATTACTGATTTTTGTGTGTTGCTCTTTTATTGTGCCACTTTGTTGAACTTGTTTTTTAGCTCTAGTAGCTTAGTTGTTGATTTTGGGGGAATTTTCCATATGATATGATCATGTCATCTGCAAATAGTAAAAGTTTTACTTTTTCCTTTCCCATTTGGATGCCTTTTATATCTTTTTCTTGCCTAACTACTCTTGCTAGAACTTCTAGCTTAATGTTGAACAACAGTAATGACAGTGACATCTTTGTCATCTTCCAGATATTAGAAAGAAAGCTTTCAGTCTTTCACCATTGAGTACTATGTTAGCTGTGGGTTTTTCATATATACCCTTAATTATGTTGAGGAAACTTCCTTCTATTCCTATCTTTTGAAGTGTTTTTATCAAGAAAGATGCTGGATTTGACAAATGCCTTTCCTGTGTGTGTGTGTGTTTTGCCTTCAAATTGCTAAAAGTGGTTTTACATTAACTGATTTTCTTTGTTGAATCACCCTTGCATACCTGGAATAAAACCCACTTGATCATGGTGTATGATTCTTTTGTTGTGTTCTTGGTTTTGATTTGCAAGTATTTTGTTGTGGATTTTTGCATCTATATTAATTAGAGAAATTGGCATATAATTTCTTTTCTTATAGTATCTATCTGGCTTTGGTATGAGGGTAATATTGACTTTATAGAATGAGTTAGGTAGTATTCCCTTCTCTTTAATTTTCTGGAAGATTTTGTGCTGGATTGGTGTTAATTCTTCTTGGAATGATTGATAGAATTCATGCTTGAAATCTTCTGGTCCTGGGCTTTTCGTTGTTGGGAATTTAAAAAATTATTTTTTTATTGAGAAATCTTCACATACATACAGTCCACGCATGGTGTACAATCAATGGCTCACAATATCATCATATAGATTTGTATTCATCATCATGATCATTTTTAGAACATTTGTATCACTCTAGAAAAAGAAAGCAAAACTCATACATCCTATACCTCTTACCCCTCCTTCTCATTAACCACCAGTATTTCAATCTACCCAATTTTTACCCTTTATCCTCCCTCTATTATTTATTTATGTATTTTTTATTCATCTGTCCATACCCTGGATAAAAGGAGCACTAGACACAAAGGTTTTTCACAATCACATAGTCACATTGTAAAAGCTACATCATTATACAATTATCTTCAAGAATCAAGGCTACTAAAACACAGCCCAACAGTTTCAGGTACTTCCTTCTAGCCACTCCAAATATACTACAAACTAAAAAGAGATATCTATATAATTTATGCATAAGAATAACCTCTAGACTCTGTTTGAAATCTTTCAGCTACTGAGGCTTTATTTTGTCTCATTTCTCTCTTCCACGTTTTGGTCAAGGTTTTCTCAATTCCTTGATGCTGAGTCCCAGCTCATTCTAGGATTTCTGTCGCATATTGCCAGGGAGGTTTACATCCCTGGGAGTCATGTCCTACGTGGGGGGTGGTGGGGGGGAGGTCAGTGAGTTCACCTGCTCAGTTGGCTTAGAGAAAGAGGCCACATCAAGCAACAAAAGAGGTTCTCTGGGGGTGACTTTAGGCATAATTGTAAGTAGGCTTAGCTTCTCCTTTGCAGGAATAAGTTTCATAGGGGCGAACCCCAAGTTTGAGGGCTCAACCTATTGATTTGTTTGTCCCTTGTGGGAATGTTTTTGGTTGCTGATTTTGGTATATACTCAAGATAATTGAATGCAAGGATTTAGACATTTATTCATACACCAATGTTAATAGCAGCATTGTTCACAGTGGTGAGGGGATGGAGGCAGCCTCAAGGTCCATCAGCAGATGAGTGGATAAACAGAATGTCTATAGACATACAATGGAATATTGTTTAGCCCAAAAGAAGAGTGAGGTTATGATGCATGCTGCTAAATGGATGAGACTTGAAGTTTTATCTTGAGTGAAATAAGTCAGACACAGGACAGATATTTCCTTGTATAAAATAGCTGGAGTATGCAAATTCATGGAGACAAAAAGTAGAGATTTCTGGGAGTGTAGGAGGGGGGAGAAGGGAATTTAATGTGTATTGGCTGCAGGGTTTCTGTTTGGGATGATAGAAAAGTTCTGGTAATGGATGGCAGTGAGGATAGCACAGCATAGTGAATGTGATAATTCTACTGAATTGTATGTGTGGGAGGAGTTGAGGTGGGAAATTCATATTTTATATATATTCCCCAATTTAAAAAAACAATTTGGGAACAGAGGCAATAACAACTAAAAGCAATACATAGTCCCAGACTGGATCTAATAATGGAGGAGAAAAGACTCAAAAGGACATTATGGGGACATATAAAAAATATTGGAATATAGACTCTAAGCTTTATATCAATGTTAAATTTCTTGAACTTGATCATTGTAGTTATGTGGATTCATAAATGAATATCCTTGTTCTTAGGACATACCCATGACAGCAATAAATGTTTAAGGAATGTGGTGCATACAATCTACTCTCACATGTTTGGAAGATAGAGAGATAGACAGATACATGGATAGATATATAGTATGATATGGCAAATGTAGCAGAATGTTAAAAAGTTGGTGGATCTGGGTATCTGGGGGAGAGTATGTTAGAGTTCTCTGTATGGGGTTTGTATTACTTTTGCAATTGCCCTGTAAGTTTGAAATTATTTCAGAATAAAAAATTTTTCTTTAAAAAGGTATTTGTTCCAGCATTTGGGGATGTTTGTGCAATCAGTCAGTTTTTAAAATGTTTAATTTGCTGTGATTTCTTCTTTCGTTCTGAATAAATTCTCACATTTGCAGCTAAAAAAAAGTTATTTGGTGAGGTACACAAGTGGTTCAGTGATACAATGATTGCCTTCCATGCGGAAGACCTGGGTTCATTTCCTGGACCATGCACACACCCCCGCCACCACCACCCCCAAAAGAAAAGGTAGTTGGTGAAGCCTAAATTTTTTGTAGCACACAATCTAACTTAACCTTCTAGCCAGTTAAGTTAAACAACTTAAATACATATAGCCTAGAATTGGGAACGAGGTCTTGCAATTCTTTATAGCTTAATGTAATACCCAGATACATCCTAGAATATGTTGAGCAGATAATTAAAACTTGTTGGCAAAGTTCCTCGAGGGGCTGGAGAAAAAAATAGGGAACTATTAAACTTTCCCACCTGGGAAATCCCTGATACTCTCTCAAACGTTAGGGATTCCCAAATCAAATAGGCCACACCCTTGATCTTCAGGCTTGCTCTTATGTAACTTATATCTGTAATGGCAAAGCTAAGCCTACCTATAATAATGCCTAAGAGTTATTTCCAGAAAAATCTCTTTTGCTGCTCAGATGTGGCCTACTCTTTAAGCCCAACATTGCGAGTAAAATCATTACCCTCCCCTCTATGTGGGACATGACATCCGGGGATCTTCCTGGCAATGTGGGACATGACTCCGAGGGATGAGCCTGGCCCTTGCACAGTGGGATCGACAATGAGTACCTGACCAAAAAGGGTAAAAGAAATGTAACAAAATAAGATATCAGTGGCTAAGAGATTTCAAATAGTGTAGATGCTATTCTGGAGGTTACTCTTATGCAAGCTTCAGCTAAATATTGCTAACTGCCATGGTATGCCAAGCCCCAACCAACAGTATTCCTGAAAACCCTAAAGAATACCCAGGGCTCTATCTGAGACTCTATAAAAGTTTCACTCACTAAGTTTATTTTTCAGAAATCTAAACCTCCAGATGGGTTTCTAGGCCAGATAAGCCCTGAAACCCAGAGTTACCTGTCTCTCCAAGAGCATCAACCAGTTGCATCGCCTTAATCCATAATGTCAGCACCCCTTTTTAGCATGAAGAAGTTAGAAAAGTCATTGCCCAAATATCCCTAAAGAGGGGGAGAAGCATCAAAGAAGAAGAGGGGAGTTGTTGTAATGGAGAAGATAAGTATTTAATAAATGAGTATGACTATTGAATTATTATATTTATTTTTCTTTTTAGGCTCCAGTGTCTTAGAGCAGCTAGAAAGGAACACCTGTAATGGTGGAACTGTATTCCATACCATACTTTGAAATTTGTGTTATAATTACTTGTTAAAATATACCTTGAAATTTTTCACTTTTTTGTATATATGCTATATTTCACAATAAAAAATGTTTTAAAACAGTTTGTGACCTTATTGAATAGTTTTATTGGAGTGGTAGGGTTCAGAAACCAGTTTATAGTATCTTGAATAGTGAGGTAAAATACAATCATAAGGAAAATGATCAATAATTTTTACTACATTAAAATGGCAGGAAACACCAAAACATCACAAAAAAGTGAAAAGACCATAGTTAGGAAAATACTTTTGGTTTTTAGGAATTTGGGGATTTCAAAATTTTAGATAATGGATTGGGAACCTATACAACCTTTTTGGAAAGCAACTTGGCAATATCTTATAAAGTTGAATATGTTCTCACCTTTCAACCAAGTCATTCTAGTCCTAGTGCAAAAGGACTCATAACAGTAAAAAACTGGAAACACAAATGTCCATTAATAAGTGAATGGATAAGTAAATTATTATATGTTCATATAAAGGCATTCCTTAATAAAGTAAGTTAAAAATGAATGAACTAGAGGTATTTAAGATTCTGTTTTATATTTAGAATTCAAATAACTCCAACATCTGTATTTATAGATTTTTTTCCTTCGTTTTAATTTTAAATTGGTTTATGAAACATATTGTACAAACAGGCTTTATGATGATAACTTAGTTTTTTTTTTAAATGTGCCTGTGGATAAGCTAAATAAGATACCCATTTTAGGTGGTTAAGATTTCCATATGTTAATTGTTAAAATATTTGTATCTTCATATTTCCCTGAAATAAGGAAAATATTTAGTAACCGTCATGGTCAGGTTCATGTGTCAACTTGGCCAAGTTGTGGTACCTGTTTGTCTGGTTGGGCAAGTGCTGGCTTGTCTGTTGCAATGAGGACATTTCATAGAATTAGATCATGATCACGTTAGCTGCATCCACAGCTGATTCCATTTGTAATCAGCCAAAGGGGAGTGTCTTCTGCAATGAGTGATGCTTAATCTAATCACGGGAAGCCTTTTAAGGAGGGTTCAGAAGAGACAGGCGCTATTCCTGCTTCAGCTGGCAAGCCTCTCTTGTAGAGTTCATCCAGACCCTCCATCAGAGTTGTCGGCTTCACAGCCTGCCCTGCGGATTTTGGACTTTTGCATTCCCACGGTCACGTGAAACATTTTTATACATTTTATATTTGCGAGTGTTCTTTGTTGATTCTGTTTCTCTAGAGAACCCTAATACAGTAACATAGGTCATTACTATAGCAATGCAGATATTTGTAAGAACTTTCTACTTGATATTTTGAGAACATTCACAGTTTTGACAGCTGATCAAATGGTATCTAAGTTGGTGTTTAACACTTAGAATTTAAAAACTTTGCTATCTGAATATGTAGATTTTTCCTTGTTGCCTCAATTTTAAATTGGTTTATGAAACTTACTGCGCAAACATAGGCTTTACAATGATTATATGTCTACTTTATTTAAATATGCCTATGATTAAGCTAACTATGATATCCATTTTTTATAAGTAGTCATTGCAGTATTTATACTAGTGAACAATCAGAAACAACCCAGATGCCAAGCAATAGGGAAATTATTAAGTGCAAACTATATTCTCACTTAATGGGCAATTATACAGCCATGAAAAACAGCTATGATCTATGAAGACCGTATGGTAAGATGGAAAAATGATTATGATATAAAACACTATGTGAAAAAATATAAATCAAGTACAGAAATGATAACTACCAAAAAAACCATCCAGAGAATTAGTGAACGATGAAATGTTATCAGATGATACCATTTGATCAACTGTCAAAACTGTGAACGTTCTCAAAATATCAAGATCACATTAGTTCACTGGGAGTATGGATGGATGACTTTATTTTTTTAGTCCCTACAAATTTTCTTTAATGTGTATATATTACTTTTATAGGGAAAAGTCCATATGTATGAGTGTATATGCATGAAATTGGAAAATTTGACTGCAATTGTCAAGCTCCCTTGGCCTATTCCTATTGAAACTTTGAAAGGTCTTATGTAAAAAAGTTCTTCAGAACCTATGCTTCCATGATTCATCACCTCCAAGATTCAGCATACTAGTAAACAAAGCTTCTAGGACCCAGGAATCCTTAAACACCATATTATCCTACCCTGAAATGTCTGCATTTACATAACTCCTACGGAGACCCCAAATACCATCTGGAAGACAGGATTAGATCAATATGGTTCTCAGATGCCAGTTTAATCAAGTTTTGCCCTATACAGTGATGGGGGAGGAAGACAGTGATTGTTTTCAAGCAAATTCACCAAGCAGAGTTTCCTCCCTGCTCCCATGGTAAATAGCCTGGGCTTCTAAGAACTAAAATATGCTGGTTCCTGAGCTGGCAGGACAGGATTTCAGGAAGAATGAGCACGAAGGATAGGGCAAACTAGTGAAAGGAGCCAGTAGATTTTCAAATTCTTTTCAACACAAACTGAATCTGTAGGAATCTGTTCTAGTTTGCTAGCTGTTGGAATGCAACACACCAGAGACAGACTGGCTTTCAATAAAAGGGGATTTATTTAGTTGACGTATAGTTCTTCAGAGGAAAGGCAACTAACTTTCAACTGAGGTTCCTTCTTACATGGGAAGGCACAGGGCAATCTCTGCTGGCCTTCTCTCCAGGCCTCTGGGTTCCAACAACTTTCCCTGGGGTGATTCCTTTCTGCATCTTCAAAGGCCTGGGCTGAGCTGTGAGTGCTGAGATGAGCTATGCTGAGTTGCTTGGGCTGTGCTACGTTGAGTCTCTCTTTTAAGCACCAGCCAATTAAATCAAACATTATTCATTGCAGCAGGTACGCCTCCTAGCTGACTGCAGATGTAATCAGGAACAGATGAGGTTCACATGCCATTGGCTCATGTTCACAGCAATAGAACTAAGCACCTTCACCTAGCCAAGATGATCCCTGAATTTAACTGCCACAGTCTCCTAAGTCAATACCAAATCCCCGTCACTCCCATTTGAGACAAACTACCTCTGATGGAGACTGACAATGTTCATTCCATAACAGCCACGGATAGGGCAGTGATTGTTCCCCACCATCCTCCAGCAGCGTGCCCATAAGCTCAGAAGCCCAAGCCGTTGTGGCCACCATACAACAGATGCAGCCTTCAGGCCAGAATGTTCAAGGGCCTTCCTTTTCACAGGCCCCACAGCAGCTGGTCTGCTGGCCATAGGAGTAGAGCAGCCAGTATGTATGGGTGTGATGTGGGAGGGGCCAGAGTAAATAACAACAAAGCAAATCAGATGTGGGTTCTGGGTCTGGGTCAACATGGTCCACAGAAGGACCCATAGGGCACCATGTCTTCCATTAATTTTTCTCTGGGCAGTTTCTGCTCAGGACAGCTTTAGGGGCAAATTCCAGCTTGTCCTTAAGACTCATCACCTGGTGTGGTCCTTGCCTAGAAGCTCGTCCAGTTTGCGGTCCTCCTGGCACTCTGATATACTCTTCTCCTCCTCCACTGGCTAGGGAATCCTTTCCCCAGATAAATCATTCCAGGTGGTAGCCCACAGCCCCAACCACAAAGGCCACAGGGAATATGACATAGGGAGCATAAGTCCGTACCACGGTCCACAGCACAGGCCACATGACATCAGACAACCTGGCACAATTTACTGAGCATCCACCCCATGCAGAGCAATTTAAGAGGATACCTTGCTTAGGGAGAGCAGTTGGGTCCCTGTGCCCCAGCCCGCGCTACTTGGTTGGAGCCTCGCTCTATGCGGGCTCACCAGGTACATGGCGATTGCTGTTCCCAGTGGCCCTCAGTAACGGTAACCATTTTTTGATGGTTCTAAGTGTATTGTTTGTTTCCTTAAATTAAAAAAATTAAATGAATGAACTAGAGCTGTATGTGTAAATATGGAAAGATCTAAATGTAAAAAGCAGAAAAGGAAGTTGTGACCTGGCATGTATTTTATACCACTGACATAAAGCTAAACCATATCAAAACTTAGTTGCTTAAAACAACATTTATTTTATTTGCTCGAGTTTCTGTGTGTCAGCATTTTGTCCTGGATTCAGCTGGGCATTTCTTCCATTGGTTTTGTCTGGGCTTGCTCATGCTGGCATCTTGACAGGGGCTAGATGATCTAAGTATGGCTTCACTCACATGTCTGGCCATTGGCAGGCTGTCAGCTGGGATGTCTAGGTTTTCCTCCATTTGACCTCTCGAGAAAACTACTTTGGACTTGTTCATATTGTGATAGCATTTCAATGGACAAGCTCCAATGTGCAAGTGCTTTTTAAGCCTCTGCTTGCATCACATTTGCAGCTGTTCCATTGGCCAAAGCAAATTCCATTGCCACTTCCAGAGTTAATGTGGAAGGAGACTGCCCAGGGGTATGGATTCAGAGAAGTATGATTCATAGGGGCCATTACTGTAGCAATCTCCCATGACTGCATATTTTTAGGGATATATACATATGTAGTATAAATATAAAACATGCATGGAAATAGTTAATACTAAAGTCTGAATACTGGTTACCTCTGAGGAGAGGAAAAGGAATGGGGAAGGGATAGGTACACATGATGCTTAAAACTGTATCAGTAATGTTTTATTTCTTTAAAAGATTAGGAAGGAAATTTGAAAAAATTTGATCTGACAAACTGAGTTATGGATACATGGTGCTTATTATATTAGTCTCTTCCTTTTTTTGTCTGCTTAAAGTATTTCCAAATTTTAAAAAATGTGAGTGGGAGGTGTGAAAATGCAGACTAATCTTTGAAGAAGTATGGCAAAGGGAAAGGGTTATAGGGAAAGTGGGCATTAGCTAGAGAAAAAGAGCATAGTCAGAGGAGCCCTATGTTTTTTAAAAGATGGGCAAAGACTTCCGAACATTAGTAGATTAAAGAAAAGATGTCAGTAGATTGGGCTGCTGAAAGAGTAGGTTAATTCAAAAAGTAAGGTTCTAAAGCTTCATAACCTCATATAAATTCGTTTAGTATGTGAAAGATTTTTATTAAACACTATCAAATTACCAGCATTCAATGCTTATGGTTGAATGAATAATGAAGGGACACAGCAAGAAGAGGGAAAACAAGGCAGCAACCAAAAGGCCAGAGAGAGGTTCTGGAATTCATTTATACAGTGAACATTTACTAAGCACTTAAAATGTGCTGAACACACTGGGATAAGGATTAGTAGGACTTTTTTCCAATTGCCATGAAGCTTACAGTCAAGTAAGGGATGATATATAAACAGAAACATTATATTTTAGTATGGTAACTGCCATTACAGAATGGTGAACAGAATGCTTTGGGAGCATAGAGGACAAAGAAATCAACTGTGCATAATGCACATTGTCTGTAGCACAGTGGTAAAAGGTTCAGGCTTTGAAGACCTCCATTAAATCCCATCATTTAGTAGATGGAGAAGTTTATTTAACTACTCTAAATCTGAATTTTCTCATATATAAGAAGCTGACAATAGTACTTACTTCATAGAGTTGATTGAGGATTAAAATAAGCTAATGGACATGAATTGCCTAGCAAAAGTGCTCGATAAATGATAGCTAGTTTGTTTCCTGAGAAGGTACATACTGAAGGACATTGCCAGGTGAGGAAGAAAGAGGATAGTCTAAGCAGAGGAGACCAATGTGTAAGACATGGACGCATAAAGGGGCCCAGTGTGTTTGTGGAATGGTGAGTTTAGTATGCAAGGTTGGGGAGTGGGGATAGAGAGGGAGGCTCACAAGCTGGACTGAATCTTAATAACTCAGGCCAAGGACTTTGGATTTTATCCTGTAAGCACTGATAGCCAGAGTGATTTTTGCTTTGTTTTATTTTGTAGAGGTCATTTTTAAACCATGTGGAAGTTGAACTGGTCTGGAGTGAAGAGAGAGATTGGATGGCAAAAAGACTAGTTAGCAGGTGTTGTAGTGGTCCAAACTAGGTATTATAAGGGTCTGAACCAAGATTGTAGCAGTGCAGAGGAAAGGCCACATTTGGTAGAATGACGTTTCTGAAGTAAAATCAATAGGACTATGTACTAGTTAGCTAGCTGCCGGAATGCAATATACCAGAAACGAAATGGCTTTTAAAAAGGGGAATTTAATAAGTTGCTAGTTTACAATTCTAAAGCTGTGAAAATGTCCAAATTAAAGCAAGGCAATAAGAATGTCCAGTCTAAGGCATCCAGGGAGAGATACCTTGGTTCAAGAAGGCCGATGAAATTCAGGGTTTCTCTCTCAAGTGGAAGGGCACATGGTGAACATAGTCAGGGCTTCTATCTCAGCTGGAAGGGCACATGGCGAGCAAGGCATCATCTGCTAGCTTTCTCTCCTGGCTTCCTGTTTCATGAAGCTCCCTGGGAGGCATTTTCCTTCTTCATCTCCAAAGGTCGCTGGCTGGTGGGCTCTCTGCTTCTCGTGGCTATGTTGTTCTTCTCTGCTCCAATAAGAATAACCGCCAGGATAACCTCTCGACTCTGAAATCTCAGGCACTGAGACTTTATTTTGTCTCACTTCTTTCTCCCTCTTTTGGTCAAGAAGGCTTTCTCATTCCCATGATGCTAGATCCTGGCTCATCCCCAGAAGTCAGGTCCAACATTGTCAGGGAGATTTACATGCCTGGGAATCATGGCCCACGTAGGGAGGTGGGCAGTGAGTTCACCTGCCAACTTGGCTAAGAGAGGGAGTTAGCACTGTTTTATAGATTTCACCTCCTTGGTTAAATTTATCCCTGGGTATATATTCTTTTAAGAGTTATTGTGAATGAAATTGAATTTTAGATTTCCATTTCAGAGTGTTTCTTCGCTGGTGTACAGAAACACAACTGAATTTTGCGTGTTAATTCACACCCTCCAACTTTGCCGAATTCATTTATTAGTTCAAATAGTTTTCTTGTGAATGCTTTGGGATTTTCTATATAAAGGATCATGACATGACATCCAGGGGTGAAAGTCTCCCTGGTGGTGTGGAAGATGACTCCCAGGGATGAGTCCAGCCCTGGCATCATGGAATAAACAACCCCATTCTGACCAAAAGTGGGAAAAGAAGTGTAACTAATAAGGTATCAGTGGATGAGAGAGTTCAAACAGAGTCGAGAGGCATAAGAGGTTGCTCTTATGCAAGCTTCAGTTAGGCATCACGACCTATCATAACATGCCAAACCCCAAGCAAAACCATTCCAGCCAATCCTAAAGAACACCTAAGGCAAT
>PVIY010031119.1:0-30235 GCA_004026745.1 Myrmecophaga tridactyla | reverse complement strand
CTTACAGGCCATGTTGAGACTCCCAAGGATGGCACCAAGGCAAGTTATTGCCACCCAGAGGTGTGAAGGGGGTGGAGAACGGTATGTATGCAATACTGAATCCTCAGAGAGCTGGAACTATGGAAAGGGGTCCACCAGGCAGGAGCTATTGCCCTGAGGGATGTAGCCACTAGCAGAAGTGCAGTGCCTAAGCACAGGGAGCAAGAAGAAATCCTCTGACCTCTTTCTCCTCTTGCCGTTTGATCTCTTGCATTGCTTCGAACTGGCCAAATCTAACTAGAGGGTGATGAAGCCTGTAAGATGTCTTCTGGAGAAGTAAGGATAGAGGAGGTTGGAGAATGAGTTTGGGGAAGGGAAAAAGGAGAATGACAAGCATCTAGACCCAGACACGATAACAACCTCTATTGAGCTGTCTTTTCTTGCTCTGAGATGGTTTCCCAAAATGTGTTCCAGATGGATGCTGTGTATGTATGGGAGACTGGGGCTCTGTGCAAGAATTTATTTGGGGAACACTGCAATAAACGATTTGAACAGGTTCTTTACTCCAGGAATTCTCAAAGCTACTATAGGCTAATGTTCATTAATTTTTCTCTCAGCAGATAATCATTGAGAACGATGATGTGCTAGGCATTTGGCCAGGTGCTGGGGGCGAAATGGTGCATAAACAGATACCCACACTTGGAGTACATAGAGACAAATGGAGAGCAGACAATAAACAAGCAAACAAAAAACTAATTCATTACAAAGTGTTTATGAAGAAGCCCCCAAAGGGGATAAAACATGCAGTTTGTCCCAAATGTAAGTTATTTAGTTCAGGAAGCTTTGTTTCTGAAAAGTTTTTAGGGACTGACTAACTCCCTTTGAGCAAAGGGTACTCTAAGCTATTTCCTGAGTACTGGTTACATATTTGGTTCCAAATCTACATAATTAAATACTTAATACCTACTTTTAATGATAGCTTTTCACCCAGCTGGCCCTTGATAGTTAATGTGAGAGTAAATCTGATACCTATGGAAAATGAGCACCGGGAAGGTATCATGAAAAAGGGAAAGCAATATGTTAGTTGTCAAAACCATTTAAATCAAGTTGGCATTTTTCTTGCAATGTAAACTTTTTCTTGGAATCTACCCTGCAAGGTAAGATGGTATAGTTACTGAAATGGCCACTGGGGTGGATGCATATGGGGAAGATAAACCCAAGTATTTGCCAGATTTAAAGCAAAGCCCAAATCAGTTGGACAAAACTGATACAAACAGAAGAAAGTAACTTTCAGGGGGAATTTATTCATAATACATTTATCTAACTTTCTGTTAGAGGGAAAATGTTTTACAGGGAAATGTGTGGCCAGTTGTTTTAGCTGTTGTTTGGTGCCCTACCCTGTTTCCCTTTATTGAGGGGTGTACCCCTCTCCCAGCAGCTGTGAGTGTTGGTTGCTAATGGCTCACAGCTGCCCCTTTTTCTGGAAAATTGGACTAATCCAATGTTATGCCTCTCTCCCAAGAGAGAGGTGGTGGTTCATGTACCAGAGATTTCTCCTTGGGAGGCCAAGGTTCCATTTTACCTGGTGCCTCTTCCTTGCAGCCTCTTTCCTCTTTGCACCCTCTCTCATAAGTTTTTCCTCAAGAATCCTTCCATAGCTGTGGACTCCTTGACTTTATCAAACTTCACAGGAAACTGAGACTCAAAAGGTTTAAGGGATTTGGTGGAAATCACACAGTAATTTAATGGCAGAGCAGGAAAGAGATACTTAGGCTCTTCAATCCTCAATCCATTGGTCTTTCCACTGTGCCTTGTTTAGATATAGCTGAATTAGCTAACTTAATAGTTTTAAATTTTAATTATTTTTCCAAAAAGAATATATGTTTAGAAAAACTTAATGAAATAAGCATTAACTCTTTTCATCATCCACATCTCTGAGAAGCTGAACTACTTAGATCAACACTCACCATTATCCTCCTGGTGAACAATGATCCAAAGTATGGGTTTTAATATCTATGAAGGAAATAAAAAGTGTAAGCTTCCAAGACCAGCACTCTAGAGAACATTTTAAAGTGACAGCAAAGCTTACAAGCTTTAAAGAAATTTTGCCACTTGATATTAAATGTTGTTAGAATAATAGTTGCATTACACATTATGGCTTATAATATATATAATGGTTAGGTTCTGGTGTCAACTTGACCAAGTGATGAGGCCAAGTTGTCTGGTCAGGCAAGCACTGGACTAACCATAGCTGCAAGGATATTTATTGGCTGATTGATAATCCTGGAAGAGTGGTGTAGTAAATCATCAGTCAGTTGATTGCATCTGTGGCTGATTACATCTGTGATCAACTAAGGTGTGTCTCCCACAATAAGATAATACAATCAGCTGGGGATTTTTAAAGAAGAAGAGACACTTTTTCATGGCTTCTTCAGCCAGTGAGCCTCTCCTGTAGAGTTTGTCCAGACCCTTCATCGGAGCTGCCAGCTTCACTGCCTGCCCTGCGGATTTTGGACTCTTCCATTTCCACAGTTGCATGAGACACCTTTATCAATCTCATATTTATAGATGTCTCCTGTTGGTTCTGTTTCTGTAGAGAACCCTAATTCAAAATACTTGCAGGAATATTTCATCTATCTGCACAGCAACCCTAAGACCTGAGTAAAATATTGGTATCCTTGTTTTAAAAATGAAGAACCTCAAGTTCGGTGATAAGTTAGTGTTCAAGGTCAAATAGTTATGAAGTTGCATGATGAGGTATTGATAATAATAATAATTATTATTACTATCAGGAAAGATGGAATCTTTATATTGTATTGACTATTTTATCTGCTTTAGTAAGTTTTGCATTTCTTAAATTATTAGTGTTTTAACATCAGTTTATGGTTTGGTCATCATAAAACTCTGTAATATTATTTGTATTCCAGAACACAAAATCTTCTAGAATTTCTTTGAAGTAACAAAATAGGCTGTATAATTAAAGATTTACCCTATTTCTATGAAATTGATGTGTCAAGACTTTATTTCTCTTCCCTTTTTATAAATTTGATTTGTGGTTCTGTAAAAATTAATGTCCATTGATTTCTTAGAAAACTGTGCCTTCACTACACAGAGGATTTGGTTTTTAGAGGAACCAACAGTACATCATTATTGATTATGCATTGCTTTTCCTTAAGAGCTGTTGAGAATGTGAATATACTTCTAAATGAATACTCAGATGTAACATTTTATTTAATTCATTTCCCAAATTCAGCCTGTCTTCTAGCCAACTACAACATAGTTTACTTTAGAAATATCAATATATATTTTTCAGCCAAAAAAAAAGTCAACCAAGAAAAGATTGCCCTCAGGGTTAGCTTTTATATATGGAGCAAATATATTGTTTCAGCTTAGTGGGAGAGAATGAAAACCGTCTCTTTTCTGTGGCTTAAAAGAACATAGCTTCATTTGCAGTATCTCCTTGAGTTTGTGCAGTTAAAGTTACAATGGGAATATTGATGAGGCAGAGAGGAAACACAGAGCTATTGAGGGGCTCAGGCATATCTTGGATATTATCATTCCAAAAGTCTTAGACATGTATTTTAACTCTGGACAAGTATAAAAGAGCCAAGCAAATTTCATGTAATTGCCATGCTCTGAGGGCTCCAGAGGGGAATTCCTGATCACAATTATTTACTTAAACACAAATGAGAAACTCAAGTAACCTCAGGGTCACACTGAAATAGTTCTGGACTGGGTTACAATTTCAAAATTAATAGGAACAAGCAGGCTTTAAGGCTGTTGGATGCAATCAGCAGACTCACCATAATTAAAGACCCACATGCAGCCAGATGACATTATCCACCACTCTGGGTGGGGAAAGGGTTTACTCGTTCCAGCAAATCTCAAAACATCAGGTGGTTGCAAGTTCTCGTCAGGTGGTTTCATGCCTTTAAGAAAGCCAGCCTCCTTCAGTGTTGTTGATGAGCTGATCATCATGGGCAGTTGTTTTAATTACTTTTTAATCCTCAATAATCATGTTATCAAAGGATTTAAATGCCATCCCATGCCTGGTATGGGGCTTCAGGCATCACACATAGACGGTATCCATGTACAATTTGCTCTAATGAGCACAGAGAGCTTAACTCTGCAAGCTTCAAACGAACATAATTTGCAGGTCGATCAAGTCACTCAGAGCCGGAGATCTGTTAGATTCTCTGAAGGCACAAATCTCTTAGGAAAGTTATTATGATAACAAGATGAAGTAAGATTTGGAGTGGAACAAGAAATACACACAGAGCCCCAGTCGGCAAAACTTTACTACCAGGTTCTGTCTGCTGAATTCATTCAAGCAATGATTTACACTGGTGGAGGAGTGAGGTGACTGCAATCATCTGGCTATTTCACTGCGGCTGGGTTTGGGTCATTGTGTTGGCAGGGTCTTTCTCCAGAGATGAGTCTTCACACTTGGAAATAGACATCCCTGCTCTGTGGCCTCCATAAAACTCTACCTTGGCAACTAGCCCTTACATATGGAGACTCCAGGGAGCTTATTTTCATGAATGTGTAAAAATAAGTAAAGTGGAGACCTGAGCTGATAGAGCAATAATGGAGAGAAAATTTTTTTAAGTATTTCTTTTCAAGATGTCTGATGAAATTATCTGGCAGGATTTTTTTTTGCATCATCTGCATAATTGCTTCTGACTCCATCTATCTGATCTGCGTGGTGACAGACCAGGTACAAGGGCCCCTCCTCAGAGTCCAGAGGGATCTCATTAGAACCCAAGGCTGACATAGCAGCAGCTAACTTAACCATGACCAAGGCCACCTTCCCTCAGCTCTTCTGGCTTGAAGGAAGCTGAAGCAGCACCTTAGAGAGCCATCCTAACAAAAGACTTCATTTTCACAGCACTTTCCCACATGACACCCCAGAAGGTGATGATGAGGAAATAACTTGCCCTGAGGAAATAACTTGCCCAGAGTCAGAGAACTAATAAAGCAAAATAAGGCCACCCTCATCCATGCGTAATCTTATTTACTGTCCCAGGTGTAGTAGAACATCCTTGTCAGTACAATTGTTTGGGATTCACCACTTACAAAGGTGCTCACAGTTCTTCAGTTAAGCATTCTCAGCGAACACCTGAAAATAATGACCAAAGTTTGTGAATTTCTCTATGACTCGCCCAATGCCTTCCTTTGTCATTTTTATTTAGGCAATGTCAAACTGATTAAAATACTTACAGACTCCTGAATGCACTGTGTGGAAGATTTGAATTTTAAATATTTCTCATTCCTAAGCATTAAATTTATCTTGTCAGTATCATTCAAACGGTCTAAGAGAAAAGGGTAAGTTCCAAATACCCGTATGTTTGGCAAACTACAGAAAAGTCAAAATAATATAAAATGTTTTATTTACTTGCTCTCTATCAGACATTGCATTTATTATTATTTTTTAACTAAAAGTACTATTTGTCTAAGTGGATAGTTAACCATGCAATACTAACATACTTGTGCTGAGGGGAAGAGTGATTAACGTGCTGCTCGGTTTGCCATATGGCAGGAGGCAGTGCATGCCATACATTCCCCTATGTTGTCACCTTAAGCCTGGGATCAGTAATCATCTTCCCTAGACAGAAGGCTCAGAGACGTCTAACTTCTTGTAAAATTTTCTATCAGGCTTCTGTGGCTCATTAAATGTAAACTTTAAAGGATGTACAAATTAAGCTACATGCAGAGAGAGGCATTTAAAGGAAAGAGTTTGAAAATCTACCCTAATATTATCCTACCATTCTTGTTCTAAAGAAATCCATCATATTCTTTTGTAGTTTTTTAAAAAGGAAATTACTCATTGCAGAAAAATGAAGTTAGATCATTTGAATTTGTGTCCATGTTTTCAATGACGGATAGGTAGAATTTTCAAATGAATGTCCTTTTGTTTCTGGAATTTCATCTGTTCTAATGTTATGCTTTATTTTCAATTATTCCAAGGCCTGAGAGCATTAATTATCCCAACAGTGAGTCAAACTAAAACACTGCTTACAGACATTTAAACTTTGACCCTAAGTAGTAGTTGCCCTTCAACATGATTCATTTTATTTTTTCCCTCCAGAGGTCTAATCTTTCAACCCTTCCCCAGACAACCCATAATTCTGCTCCTCTACCTCTCTAAAATTACCCAAGTGCTGTCTGCCTGTAAGGGAGATTTACTGCTCTAATGGCACAAGAACTGAAAGTCAGCTGAAAACTTTAGGTCTGTCTGCCCAGGGACAGGGAATGCTTAAATAATTTCAGCAGTCCTGCCAAATAATGTTTGGTTTCAGTAACCTGATGACAGGCAAACTATTACCCCATAAGCAAGGAAGTATGTTTTTCTACTGGGAAGAATTCATTGGCTGAACTTCTGTGGATAATGGAGTAGCTAACAGTGGGGTAGAGTAAACACGACTGGCTATTTACCACTACATCGAAACCATTAAAAATGGTTTGCACTCCAACTCCAGGAGTTGGGGTGCTTGTCTCTGTTACTCTGTAAGTGCACACAACTTTCATTCTCATTCCACATCTTTCACTTGCTTTCCTCTGGGGCATCATGAAATCTCTTCAGACCTGCTTTCTTAATTTACCTTTAAAGATTTCTGACATGGTTTCAGCTAAGCTATTTTGAGGGTTTGCTCTCAAAATTTTTTGTCTAAATTTTTTGACGTAAAATTTGTCCACTAGAAATTGACTCTGATTGCTAAAATCGATTCTCTTTTACCTGTGGGGGGGTTTACCTGCTGGAGAGTCAGCCTGTCAAATTTCAGAAGGAGGCTAAATGTTCGGTTAACTCCACAGTCTTGTCCAGATTTTTTCCTCCTATCAATTGAATGTTTAAATTCTTAAAAAACAAACAAACAAACAAACAAAAAACTTCATCACGGATATGACACTGGCAGGCCTACAGGTATTTTTCTAGATAGTTGTCCTCTTATCTAACTCCAATCTCAAGTAGACAAAAAGTGAAAGAAAGAAAAAAAACACACCAATAGCATGGACCAAGGATCTGAACTATCGAAGAGTTGAGTTCCTAACTGTTTTGTAGTTGGTTTCATTAAAAGCACTATTCAAATAATGAAGAACAGGAATTTCTTCTAATTTATACCATCTCCTTTCAGGTTTCAGTTTTCTGGAATTAGGATCATTCAAAAAGTGTCAAATAAGCAGCCCAAACACATACTGATGCATATTAAAGACACATAATCTCTGGTGTCAAGGAACAAACAATTGTACCGTTTTCCATAAAAGTGTCATTAAAAGGTCATTCTCAAAAGAACAAAAATAAATAAGCAAATAAAGTCATTCTCTTCCATTCCTTGGCCCTCATTTGCTATTTCTCAAAAAGCTAATATTGGCTTCCCCTCCTTGGTCTCCATGAAGAAAGGATTCTCATTTAAAGCTTAAAATGTCTGCAAAGAATTGTTTCCTCGTGACTGTGGGATGAGCCTGACCCTGGCTTTGTAGGGTCAATAATGCCTACCTGACCAAAAGGGGCAAAAGAAATGTAATAAAATAAGGTGTCAGTGGCTAAGAGATTTCAAATAGGTTCAGGAGGCTATTCTGGAGGTTACTCTTATGCAAGCTTCAGTTAGATATTGCTAATTGCCATGGCATGCCAAGTCCCAAGTAACAAAATTCCTGAAAACCCTAAAGAATACCCAGGGCTCTATCTGAAACTCTATAAAAGTTTCACTTACTAAGTTTCTTTTTCAGAAGCCTAAAACCTCCAGATGGTTCCTAGGCCAGATAAGCCCTGACACCCAGAGGCACCAGTCTCTCCAAGAACATCAACTAGTTGCATCCCCCTACCCCCTAATGTCAACACCTCTTTTCAACATGAAGAAGTTAGAACAGTCATTGCCCAATGACCCTGAAGATTGAGAGAAGGATCAAATGAGAGGGAGGAGCTGTAACAGAGAAGATAGGATTTATTCAAATGATTGTCACTACTGAATCACTATATTGATATTTTTTTAGAGTCTGTGATGTATTAGAACAACTAGAAGGAAATACCTGAAATTGTGGAACTGTAACCCATACCATACTTTGAAATTTGCTCTATAACCATTTGTTAAATTCTACTTTGAAATTTATAACTTTTCTGAATATATTTCACAATAAAAAAGTAAAAAAAAAATAAAAGAATTGTTCCCTCTTAAATGTCCTTACATCTTCACTATTACCTTTATATATAGCTGCTTCTTCAGTTTACTACAAATTTCCCATTGTTATTTGGTGTCAATTGTTCCTTCCTTTCTCTCAATTTGAATTCATGAACAAATGAAAAGAAAAATCCATTTGGCTTATATTTGTCCTTGTTCCAAGGAACAATTCTTCAGTTTTAACAACTAAATTTTTAAATTTAGTATATCATTGTGCTGGTATGTATACACATAGACTGAAACAGAAGAAAAGTTATTGGTTTTCTAAATACTAGGCCATTACCTCACTAATTGCTATTCTTGTTTAGAGCTATTTATGTAGGTTTGAAGGTCATAATTTAGCCTGGTTTCCTTAAACAAGTTTCTGCCTCATTTTTCTTCCTTTATTCAAACTCATTTTGTCCCTTTTTCATTCTTCAGTCTGATTATTAATCACCTGTCCTTGTTTTTCACCAAACTTAGATTAGATTTCTTAATAACAATCTCCCAAATATTAAATCTGCATTTCCTATGCAGGAAAAGTCACAGTCATTCACATTGTGCCAAGGATTTGCCATCAATCCACAATAACATCTGCCTTCCAAAACTTAAGTCACACATATTATTTTTGTTGATTTTTATATTTTAGTTTTTGGCTTCCTCAGAAGTTCCAGATTTATTGCACCATTACTATGATTTGGTCCCTTCTTCATCTTTGTGTGGTTGACCCTTCCATCTATTCACTGATACAATTACTTTCCTTCAAAAATGGATATAAATCTGCCCAAACTTAGGATGGAATTATAATTTATTCCTTTGGTTTACTTCCCTTGATTAGTTTCTCATTTTTCTTTAAGAGTAGAAGATGACTTTGCACATCCTTTCTCTGTCCTTCGTTGTCCTACTTGAGCCAATACCCTATAGCAATTCGATAGCAGTAGGGTAGGATTTTTACATACACACATTTTTCCAACACCCAATAAATTCTGCACTAGTTCCTTAAGGTTTAATCAGAATAATTTGTCTAGTATTTGGTCTAGCAGATAAGCTTTCCTTGAAGTTTCTCAAGGAAGGGAACTAACATTTACTGAGTACCTTCCAGGAATCTATTATCTTACTACTTTAACTCATTTAATTGTTGCAAACAGTCTCATGAATCATATACTATTATCTCTACTTGACATAAAAAAGTGACCACACAAGTGACTGCCCAAATCATAAAGTTGGTAAAGTAACAGAGATAAAATAAGTACCCAAGTTCACCTGACTTCAAAACAGCTGCTTTGCTACCACACACTATATCAAACTATCTCTAAACAAATTCTATCTTTTCAAGAAACAGAAGAACAAGACATAGCTACCCACCCTCTCTTAATAAATAAATAGAATAATAAATAAATAGATTTCACATTCTTTGCTAATGGCCTACCATATATTATTCCCAGGCAAGTGAGGGCAAGTGTTATTCCTTGAGTGTTCGTATTAGATAGACTTTTATGAAATCATTTACTATATTTAATTCCCAACATGTATTTAAATTGCTATCCAAATTACCCTTATAATTTAGTATCACTGTTAACTAGTTCTTGACTCTAGTCAAGCTATTAGTTTATTCTTGAATGTTTTTTATTCTGAGTGTACACAGCATGTTTATATCTACAAAATAGCCATCAATGATCAGGAAAAAAATAATTTAGAGGTATGGTTCATCTAATATTTAAACAACTGAATATGTATTTGAAAACACTGGATTTTTAACTACATGTCCCCAATTTCTCCCATCTCTTCAGTATCATGAATGTAAAGACTTCCTTCAAATAATTCCTTTGATTTTCCTCTTTCTGTCCATTCTCATAAGCCTGATCCATGGATTTTCATTCCTTTGTTGCTGTAAAACCTTCATAAATGTACTCTCTCTGCTTCCAATTCATCTGACATGCTAAATTAGCTAGACTAATCTTTCTAAAGCTTTGCTTTCATCCTTTCGATGAAATGCACAAGCATTTCCAATGGTTCTGCCTATTTCATCAAATTTAGAATTTCTCTAACAGCAAAGGCTCTCTGAAATCAGGCCCTGCTCCATCAAAGTTCTTTCTCACAGTCCCTAGCAAAAAACCTCCCTCTGATTAGGCCAGTTTTCTTTTTGTGCTCTACACAGGTGGGTGCCACTTAGCCCAAATGTACTGATGGCTAAGGAGCTGCCCCCACCTGGAACCCTCCCACCTCCTCTTCATGACTCATGACTGAGATGTGTGGGTGGTGGAACAACTCGTCTGTGGACAGCCAGAACCTCAAGACCAGACAGACACCAGGTGACCTGATCACTAGGAGTCAGTGAACTCACTGGAAATGTTTCTATTCCCCTCCTGTAAAGGCAGAAGCTTTATGAATTCTTCTCTTCACCCTACGCATACAGGTGGGCAAAGTAACTCCAGACTGGAAAGATGAGAGGACAGTACCAGGCTGCCAGATAGAACATCACAACAATTGAAACTTCCAGGGTAGTTCAGCACCTTCCAAGAGGACGAGGATGTGACAGTAACTACTCCTTCCATGGGTGCACTTTTGCTCAATCTCACAATGTCCAGCATCTTTCTTGTGGCTGCAGGAACTGTTTTCAGGCTTACATGCAACTTATTTCTTTGTTTATATGTGGTATGGTACTGGTGGTGGTGGTGGTGGTGAGGTCTTTATGAATGCTAAAGCTGGTACAATAGCTAGAATGCCTTTGGAATTTCCTCTCTGTTTCTTGCAACTCATGCAACTTTTCATTCAACTGCATGTCACTCTGAAGATCTATGGCTGGAAACTGATCTTCCTATGGGCCCCCAAGTGCCAAAGGGAATTTCCTTTTGGAGTAGTTGGACAGTAGCAAAGTAATCCCAAAACTGCTATTCATATTATTATCCAACATTTTCTCTGGTATAGGGCAGATGCAGCCAGAAGCTTGTAAGTAAATACTGAAGTTCTGACAATGGCCTTCATTAGTCTAGGTCTGGTCATACTTTAACTTGGGGCAGGAAGTTTGAAGTGCCCCCTTGATTGTGCAATCAGCATTGGGAATTAAGGGAAATTTTTTCTTTTCAATGTCATGCTCTTATGAAAGTGTATGGGCATAGCAGGTGAGCTCTGTCCAATTACCAACCTCTCTAAGCTTCACGTTCCTCAGCTCTAAAATGTGTACCCTTGTCATACCATATTCCATCTCATAGTATTGCAGCTATATAACCATATTGATAATGTGTACAATAGTCTTTCAATTGGCAGCACTGTTTGGAACTATGATGTATTTTATAAGTAACTGAAATCTAATTCTGTATTAAAAATTTACATATTAAGTTATTTTACTTGAAAATATTTCTAACCTGTATTCCATATGTTTCTGTCTTCTAAATTACATAAAGTGAGATAAAGTCACTCCTAGGAACTGAGCACAGGAGACTCTGTGGAAGAGATTTTTTACTCTCACTTTAACTCCTGGTATTTCAGTTGTTTGTGTGTGTGATTTTTAATTAATTAGATCCCAAAGTGACTCTGACAAAGACTTAGAATCTGAAGACTAGCAACAAATTTTTTCAATCATAACCTTTATTACTGTTCTAATTTGCTACCTGCCAGAGTGTAATATACCAGAAACAGAATGGCTTTTAAAAGAGAAATTTAATTTAATAAGTTTCAAGTTTACAGTTCTAAGGCTGTAAAGTTGTCCAAATTAAAGGAAAATGTCCAAATTAAGGCAACAACAAGAGATTACCTTCACTCAAGAAAAATCAATGAAGTACAGGGTTTCTCTCTCAACTGGAAAGGCACATGGCAAACATGGCGACATCTGCTAGCTTTCTCTCCAGGCTTCTTGTTTCATGAAACTCTCCTGGGGGCATATTCCTTCTTCATATCCCAAAGGTCTCTGGCTGGTAGACTCTAAGCTTTGTGGCTCTGTTGTGGTTCTGTGGCTCTCTCCCCATTCTCAAGCTTTGTCCAAAATGCTTCCTTTTTTTGAAGGATTCCAGTAAACTAATCAAGACCCACCTGGAATGGGTGGAGTCACAGCTCCATCTAATCCAAGTTAATACCCACAGTTGGGCAAGTCACATTTCCATGGAGATAATCTAATCAAGTTATTCCAAACTACACTGTTGAATAGGGATTAAAAAAAACTGGTGCTCCCACAAGATTGGATTAGGATTAAGACATGGCTTTTCTAGGGTACATAAATCCTTTCAAACTAGCACAATTACCATTTCTCTAAAATACTCCTCAAGCCTTCAAAGGAGGCAATAAATTTGATTAATTTACAAATACTTGTTGGGTGCCTAGTTTGATGTAGATGCTGAGTAAAAAGCAGGACAGGAAACAAACACAAATCCCCTGTTCTCATGGTGCTTACTTTCTGGTAGGAACTTATATACAGGCAATAACAAAAAAAAATTATATATGATATTAAAAGGTGATAAGTGCTGGGGAGAGTATTACCCTTGTAAATATGTACTCAGGCAAACCCTTGTGGGGTAAGGTGATGTTTGATCAAAGATACAAAGGAAATGAGGGAGGGAACCATGTGGAAATATAGGGAAAGACATTCCAGGCACTAGAAACTGCAACTGTGAAGGCCCTGAAGTGGGCGTTCACCTGCCATCAAGGAACAGCAATGGGGGCAGTTGTTGCTGATGAGTAAGAGGGGAGGGCATGGTGGAAGATGATGCCAGAAGGACTTTGTAGGGTATGAAGGTCATTTTAAAGACTTTACTTTTACTCTGAGTAGAGGGAAAGGCCTGGAGTGTTTTGAGCAGAAGAATGGTTTGAATGTTTTTTTTAAAGTTTGTTCCAGGCATTGAAAATAGTAGTAGAATGCAAGGGTAGAACCAGAAACCAACATGGTCATCTGAGGAGGGGATGTGGCTGGAGAAGTGGTCAGATTGTGGATATATTTTGAAAGTAGACTTGCTGATAGATTGGTGGGGGAACAAAAGAGAGTATTCACAACAACTCCGTGGTTTGGAGCCTGAACAATTAGAACAATGGAATTATGATAAATGGAAATGGGTACAACTATATGTAGAAAAGGTTTGAAAGGAATAAAGAGTCCAGTTGGGGATATGTTGAGCTTGATATGTCTCTTGGACTTCCAAGTGGCAGTGTCAGATAGGGTGTCATGTTCAGGTTCATGTGTCAACTTGGCCAGGTGGTGGTACCCGATCATCTGGTCAGGCAAGGGCTGGCCTGTCTATTGCTATGAGGATGTTTCATGGACTTAAATCATGATTACATCAGCCGTATCCACATTGTATTTGTAATCAGCTAAGGGGAGTGTCTTTTGCAATGAGTAACACTTAATCTAATCAGCAGAAGACTTTTAAAGAGGATTCAGAGGAGACAGTCACTGTTTCTGCTTCAGCTGGTGAGCCTCTCCTGTGGAGTTCATCCAGACCCTTTGTTGGAATCACCAGCTTCATAGCCTGCCCTATGGATTTGGAATCCTCCATTCCCAGCCAGCCTCTCCTGAGAGTTCACTGAGAAACCTCATTAGAGTTACCAGCTTACAGCCTGCCCTACAGACCTTGGACTCTACATTCCCATGGTGACATGAGACACTTTTATGAATTTTATATCCACAGATATCTCCTGCTGATTCTGTTTCTCTAGAGAACCCTAGCTAATACATTAGGCATTTGGATGTTGAGTCTGGAGTTGAGTCTGAAGTAATATTCAGAAACAAGTTGATTAACAACCAATTATTTTTTTTACGAAAACACTATGATAATTCAATGGTAAATGAAAGTCTTTCCAATAAATGCTGTTAAAACTGATATCTATGAGGAAAAAAATAAACCTGGATCCCAAATTCATGCCATATTAATATATTAATCTGAGATGGATCATACATCTAACTATAAAAACTAAAATTAAAAATTTTTAGAAGAAACATGGAGGAAGAGCTGCACCCAGTTGAAGCAGGCAAAATTTTCTTAGACTAAAAACACAAAAAAATACTACCACAGAAAAAAATTCACACTTCAAGTTTCAGCAAAATTAAACATTCTGCTCCTAAAAAGAGCTATTAAGAAAATTAAATTTAAAACAAGTCTCAGAATGGAGAACAAGTTTGCAATACATATGACAAATGGCATATATCCAGAATACATAAATATCTCCTACGAATCAATAATGAATGATAAATAATCCAATTTACACAATAGGCAAAGGTCTTGGCTGGTCAATTGACAAAAGAAGATATAAGAATATCCAAAAAAGGACCATAAAATGTATTCAATATCATTAGTCATCAGGGAAATGCAGTTGTAGCACCCATTAGATACTACTGCAATCATTAGGATGGCTAAAATTAAAAAGATTGATAATAACAAATGTTGGAAAAGATGTGGAACAACTGAAACTCTCACACTGTCTCGATGGGTCTGTAGAGTGGAGGAAGGTCTATGGTAAATCATGATGGCCATTTGTTAAGTCAAACACACATATGCCTAACAGAAAAAGTGTAGGTGAATATTAATATATCCTTGACATGGGGGTATGCTATACTTTCTGTCATACTTAAGGCAGAAATAATAAAGAGGGTGGGCCACGGTGGGTCAGCAGGTAAGAACGCTTGCCTGCTGTGCCCGAGTACCCGGGTTCGATTCCTGGTGCCTGCCCATGTAAAGAAAAAAAAAATAATAAAGAAATGGCTGCCTGATTTTGAATTCTGACTCACAATTTACAATCTGGGGTTCTTAACCTCTCTGAGTCTCATTCTTGCCAACCAATAAATAGGGATAAAGTAGTTCCTACCTTTTGATTAATTTTATTACAGAAAACTACAACAATTTAGGATTTAAAGGATGGATTAAATTATAAGGCAATCAACAGATAAGAAAAAGTAGCTGTACATTTATGATAGCCTAAGGATTAATACGCTCAGTACATGTTAGGGATTGAATCATGTTCCTCTCAGGACATGTTCAAGTCCTAACCCCTGTTCCTGTGGATGTGAACTCATTTGTGAATAGGATCTTTGAAAATCCTATTTGGTTATATCGATTTGAATCACGATAGGCCTTAATCATTATGAATGGAGTCCTTTTAAGAAGAGGAAATCTAGACAGAGAGACATGACTGAGTATGAAAATTAGAAGCCAGGCAACGGCCACATGGCAGAGGTAGGTATTGAATTCTGGCTCGCAAGCAAGCCAGACTTTGAGGAAAGCCTGATTCTGCTGAACCTTGATTTTGTACTTCTAGCCTCCAAAATTGTGAAGCAATAAATTCCTGTTATTTAAGCAAAGCAGTTTTTGGTATTTGTCATAGCAGCCCTGGCAAACTAAGATGGTATGTAAAGAGTTCTTACAAACAAAAATAAGAAAAAAAAAAAACAACAGAAAAACCCATAGGACTATACAACAAAAATATTGAACCCTAATGTAAACTATGGACTATAATTAATAGTACAATTATAATAATATTCTTTCATCAGCTGTAACAAAGCTACCCCACTAATGCAAGGCATTATTAATATGGAACTTTTTCTGCAAGATTTTTTCTGTAAACCTGCAACTTCTCTAATAAAACTTAATATTAAAGTGAAAAAACACCCAATGAAAAATAGACAAAGACCATGCAAAAGTAATGCATGCAGGAAGTGTGGCTGCCAAGAGTGAAGTATTAAAGGGACTCTCCTAAATAGGTACATGGACATGGGCTTTATAACTGCTATCTGGGTAAGTTTATTCTCTTCCTAACTCTCCTTCTAAGTTGATGAATGGTTAAATTTACCAGTTAAAAGAGTAGGAGTAGAGAAGGGTTTTCACTGATGCAGCCATATTTTCACTGAAGCTTCCATTAACCCACGACCACACTTATAAAACAAGTATTCTGAGCTAAGAGTGCAGACTATGAACATGGAATAGATAAAAGTTTATTGGCTTTTACAGCCTGGAATCTGTGACATTGTTCTCATTTACATAGTTGTCCTAAGTTCCTGAGATAAACAGTCATGGATACCAAACATTGTCTTCCATTTCTTTGTTACAGGGATAAGATGTGTAGAGGAAGTTCAGTGGAGTGGTAAAAGAAAACAGACTTTTCTAGTCATGGCTACTTCATTTTGAATCCTGGCTCATAATTTATAAAACTGAGTTCTTAACACCCTAACTTTTACTTTCCCTACTCCAAAATGGGATAAACATAGTACCTACCTTTTAAAGTTGCTGTGAATATTAAATGAGATTATGCCTAGAAAGCATTAAGCATTGTAAATGACACAAAAAACTACCCAGTAATTTTTGGATATTATCCTTATTATGGGTAAAGGACCTTAACTCTCTCTCCTCTGAATAAAAATGTGCTAAGACATCAAAGGATGGTTTAGTCTGCCTTTATGCAGACATTCACTGGTACAATGGAAAAAGTGTAGGATTCAGCAAGAGGAGACTTGACTCTAGTTCCATCTTCACCTCTAACTAATTTCAGAAATCACATGATCATTTTGGGCTCAGTTTCCTCACCTGCAAAATAAAGGAATTGAATTATTTATTGGTAGTTTCATTCCTGTCCAACATTCTGCCCTAGAAAAATGCAAATGAGCAGATAGATCAAGGTCTTTGAACTACTGTAAGCCATAGTTTTAAAGTGTAAAGGAAAGTATAACTTAATTTGCTGAACAGCAGGAATTATACTAATCCATTATAGCACAGATTATGTCATGTCAATCAGAAGCTCCCATTGGCAGTTATTTATCTTTCATGAATTTCTTAAATTATTTAATAAAAGCAGTTCATTTAGTGCATTACAGAGCAGAGAGAGCTCTTCAGTGGTGAAGAGTTTGGGAACCACTGGCCTATGCACTCATTATTAGTGAAATTATCCCAGACATGCCAAGTTTCAGAGGAAGGCAGAAGTTAATGCTAACAAACGCTACAGAGCATATGACAATAGTAAAAATGAAGATAGCCAATAGTGATTGGGTGTTTATAGTAAGCCAAGAGCTGTCCAAATCGACTTATGTGGATTATCTCTAATGCTCATAGCAACCTGTTTGTTTCCATTACACAAATGAGAAAACTAAAACTTAAGGATGGAAATTGTTGTCATCCAAATAGATGAAACTTCCAGTGTTTCAAGAATAAAGGAATCTACAAAGAATAGCTTGAAAACATTTGAACTTAAATCCCTTCTTTTATTAGGCTAAGCATTGGCAATATGCACGCTAAACTTATGAGGCAGCTCCTTCCATTGAAGTTAAAATCTCTAGAAGGGGAGGCATTGGTCAAACACATAGGTAACATATACTGGCATTTAGAAGAATTAACTGTGAATGGTTATCCATTTATAAATTATCACTGGGACATTTTTAGTTTACTCTTGATGTCTCCTTGCTATTCAGCACCACTTTGGCTTGTAAATTCACATAATTAGTGTGAAAGTACTAAAAAACATGAATTTTAGCATTGACCCAAGTAAAATGTAATTAAGGAAGTAAATCTACAGCAGAAAAAAAGAGAATCACATAATGTTTTGCAATGTCCAATAAAGTGGCTTTTGGATTATCTGCTATTAGGAAGTATTTTGTTCGTGTTCCTTTCTACTCATTTACTCACTTTGTATTTATAGGGAATTTGCTAAATATATGTAAATTAAACTCTGAATTGAGGCAAACCATGGGAAACTGATGATGCTGAATTGATGTTGAACATCTGTTATCGCCATTAACCCACAGTCCCCTTCCAGAGGTGTCCTTTGATTTTTAAGTACAGTTGCAAAAAGTGAAAAAGAAAGAAAAAAGTCAACACTGGCCACACTTCCAGGCTTTGTCTTTTAGCCAGAGGGCTCAAGGTGGATTTACAGATAAATCTTTCACAACCGGATGCCAATTATACATCTAAGTCTCACCCCCCATGGGTGTTGTCTTAATCTCCTCCAAAGTACAGAGGTCACTTTGAAGGTGCCTCCAACAAACTCTAAATTATCAGGATTGCTTGCTGATTCTTTGAAAATGGCTTTCATGTGAAAGTGCTTCAGAAACATAAAAGTTAATCACCCCCTATCATTACTTGCATCTAGCAGCAGGGTAAAGAGGAAATTAAATTCTTCTTCATTCTTTCCTACAAAATGAATGTGTATCTCATTCAAGCTTCTCTACATTATAGTAGAAATGGAGCACAACCCAATGCTTCTCTCTTTTATTTTTTCCAAAAAGATAAAAGCAAAACACAAACACAGAATGATCGAAAGCTTTCATAGTTGGAGAGGAAGTCCAGGGAGAATCGTATTTCCACTGGAGATATATGGTGAAGGTCTGGAAATACAAGTTAATGAAAGGTTAGTCCTATAGCAAACCAGATGTGACTTATTCAAATATTCAACATAAACCTTTGAAGGCTTCATAATAAGACTGTTACTTTAGATATTTTATTGTCACTGTTTAGCAAATCCTTTATGTTCATTATCCATTGGGTGCACAACTCCCAAATTTCCCTTCTATTTCAAACATTTTCATAGACTGACCTGAGTGTGAAATGGAAACCCTGTGTTTTACTAACTCCAGGGTTCTCAGCTGGAGCCCTATGAATAAAATATGACTCTGATCATTAAAATGTAATAAAAGCTAGTACTTTGAAACCTTAACCTAAAAAAGCTTGCTCTTTGATCTTGGGGGCAAACTTCAGCTGTTCTCTCAACAGGGCCTCCTCTGAAGAAAGCCCAGTCCTGGTAGAAACCATTAAAATTAGCTAATCTGAGATATGCACAGCCAAACACAGTCAGAACCATCACCATAGGTTGAGGGGATGCAGATTGCTCTGGGCTTTGTTGTTCTTGGGCTACCCGTACCTTCCCATTCTTGCTCTCATGCCAGAAACAACGGTGCCATAGACAGGAATTCAGCTCAGGTTCTGGTATTTAAGGTTAAGTCTGTGGTTGAGTGTCCTTCCTTGTCTCCTCGAAACCTCCTTTCAGGAGAACAGAACAGAGGGCTTTTCAGTCAGTTCATTTCTAAGAGTGGGCTGGGCAAATGTTCATAACTGACCCATGGGATAGAGAGAGGAGGCCATCAAATAAAACAAGGCATGGAAATGCATACCTGCAGTCAAATTGTCCTCTTGGAATTTCTTTACAAAGGTGTGGAAGTCAATTTTTCTGTTTAAGAGAGCATAGTTCAAGATTTGCAATATGTAGCTAATAGGTTTTCTGCAGTGCTTTTCAGAAGGCAGAAACTCCTTAGCAAAACTAGTGATTAAACTTTTATACTGAAAGTGAACTTGGGGCAATCATGTAAAAAGAGTGATAACTTCCATTAGAAAAAAAGGTATGAGAGTTTAAACACAAGATCCCAAACACACTAGTATTGAGAAGTATCACTATATCAAAATGGGGGGGTGGGTGTTGAATCTATGGAAATTCCGATCAGTAAATTTTTACCCATGTTTCACATCGCACAGCAGAGGGAAAAGGTGACTGGCCAAAACACACACACACACACACACACACACACAAAGGGATGTCTACATTTGAAGCACAGAGTCAACCTAGGATCTAACTCTTAAAATAAGGTTTTCTCAGATCTGAAACTCTATTGAATAAATTTCTTCCTGAGGGATTTGATGAATAGCTAAACTCCTTTAAAGACAGCAAATTATTGGATAAGTAAGGCAGAAGTGTAGACGGAATACTGCCAAAATCCTTTGCTCAATTGAGTATTCTGCTTGACCTCAATTCCAGAGTAAACAGGATGCCACAGAAGAGAGTAATGATCTAATCCCTATCCCTAATTAAAATTAGTTAATATCTGGGAAATGTCTGAATTTTTAACTGAAGTTTTCTGTTAGACTTAGACCAGGATTGGAAAAAAATCTGGCATTCAGAGTAATCTACTTCTTTTCTAAAATTAACTTTTATTTTGAAATAATTTCAAATTTACAGAAGAGTTGCAAAAATAATACAAAACCCATACAGAGATCTCCAACATAGCCCCCCTTCTAGATACCCAGATCCACCAACTTTTAACATTTTGTCATTTTTGCTGTATCATTCTATCTACCTACCTACCTACCTATCTACCTATCTACCTATCTATCTATCATCTATCTATCTATATATCTATCTATCTATCTACCTATATCATCTATCTATCTCTGCCTACTCACCTAGCTGTTTTCTAAGCAATCTGAGAGTAGCTGTATTCATCCTCCTCCTTGAACACTTAATACTTCCATGTACTTTTCCTAAGAACAAGGATGTTCACTCATGAAACCACTGTAAGTGCAGTTATCAAGTTCAAGAAATTTAACACTGATACAAAGCATGTGGTTTATATTCCAATTGTTTCCTATGCTTCAATAATATACTTTTAAGCATTTTCTCCTCCATTATTTGATCCAGTCCAGGATCATGTATTGTATTTGGCTATTATTGTCTCTTTATTCTCTATCTCTCCTTATAATTGCAGAAGTATACACGCAACATGAACATTCCAATCTCAACCATCCCAAACGTACAATTCGGTGGGATTCACTGCATTCACAAGGTTGTGGCACCCTTACCACCACACATTACCAAAACTTTCCCATCACCCAAACAGAAAACCTCCACCAACTATGCATTAACTCCCCATTCTCCCTCTATGAATTTGCATTCTAGCCATTTCACATAAGTGAAATCACACAATATCTGTCTCTTTGAGTCTGATTTTTTCAGTCAGTATGACATTTTCAAGGTTCATCCATGTGTAGCATGCAGTAGAACATCATTCCTTTTTACTGCTGGGTAATATTCCATTGTATGTCTATACCACATTTTGCTGTTTATTCATCTGCTGACGGACATTTGGATTGTTTTCACCTTTGGGCCATTGCAAAAAGTGCTGCTATGAACACAGGTTTACAAGTACCTGTTTGAGTCCGTTTTCAGCCCTTCTTGGTATATATTTAGGAGGAGAATTGCCAGATGATATGATAATTCTATGTTTAACTTTTTTTTTTTTTTTTAACATGGGCAGGCACCGGGAATCGAGCCCGGGTCCTCGGGCATGGCAGGCAAGCATTCTTACCTGCTGAGCCACCGTGGCCCGCCCTATGTTTAACTTTTTGATTAATCACCAAATTGTTTTCCACAATGGCTGCACCATTTTACACTTTCACCAACAATGTACAAAGGTTCCAATTTCTCTGCAACCTCACTAATACTTATTTTCTGTTTATATTTTTTAATAATAGCCATCCTAACGATATATGGAAGTAAAGTGAAAAATAGGCTTTTGTTTTTACTGTGCCCATTACTAATTTTAATCTCCCTTTCAGCCACACCTGGATGCATTGTTAGAAAACACCCTATTTTTAACTTCCCAAGGCAATAGTTAGGCTTGTTTCCATAAATTACCTTACTATATTTTTCAGCTGAGGTCATATGCTTGGACACTGGGTAGTTCACCCCTCCCTTCTCCTCCATCTGCATCATCTGTCCTATTCTCAAATGTTCATGGCCTTGGACAAACCTGAGAAGGACAGTCATATCCCTTCCAACTGATAGCAGGTTGATCAAAAAGCTTAGTCAGAAGATTTCAAGGGACACTGCCAAGCTCAGCACATAATATGCACAAAAATAGCCCAGAACCTCTAAAGAAAGTGCAGAGAAGATTGTTGGTATCCCACACAGTGCAGCTGTCCCAAGCTTACCTTGTCATTTGGAACCTATTGGCCTTAGATTGAATCCTGCCCTTCCCTGCTCTGATCTGATGCCCAAGCTCCCCTGTCAATTGGCTTCTGGCTGGGTTGGCCAATTGGAGGCAATGGCCGGAGGAAGAGCTAAGCCTGTGTATTTCTCCCATTTCCTTTCTACTTTGAGCTACTTTCCCCCTACATAACTGCTTAAGAAAGGCCACTGGGGTGGCATTCTGTTCCTTGGTTGGCTTTTCAGCCTCTCCCATCTGCTGTATAATCAATGCCCTAAATTAAATTCCCTTTGTTTCAAATGCTCACAGTGGTTTCCATTTTTTCTGGTTGGACCTTGAATAATACATCTTCCTGGGAGCAGCCTCCTTTCTAAAAAGCAGCACTATTCTGCCTTTCCCACTCCCCTAACTGCTAGACACACACACACACACACACACACACACACACACAGACATTCAACCATCACATATACAAACCTGCAACTTCCTTTTTGCAATTCCTGTTAAATTCTAGTCACCACAAGAACCATATGCCTAACATTCCTTCACCAGACAAAATATAAGGGCAAAGTCTGGAGTCAAGCAGGTTGGGATTCAGAGCATGGCAGAATAGGAGGTCCCCCCAGCACCCAGCACCTGTTCCTTACAAGTCCTTTTAAAGAGCTTTAACTGCTTACAAAAGCAGCACTTCAGTTACATGTAAGTAGTCAGTAACAGGATGGTCACCTGTATAGCCTACTTTAAACCTTCGACTATCTCCTGAGTGCAGAGTAAAGCAAGTCTATTTACAAAAATCCAATCATTTACCATTAATACTGCAGGGTAGCAGCCAGCCCTACCTCAATTTCTGAGTTTCTGAGACTGTCAGGTTGAAAGCATCCTGCCTTAGATATCAGCATTTCTTGACAAAGTACCGACTACCACTTTCAGTCATTACAAATTCTAGACAAATGGAAGACATTTCTAGAGCTTCTAATGAGACAGAGGCTTATTCGAGTGTGAAAGAAAATCCTGTGGTCTGAGGAAGGCAAGTGGCATGAAAACAGCAGCAGATTTACAGAATTACTAAATTCTAAGGGTCTGAAACTGCTCAACAAACCACAACACCCAGAAACCTCTGGATGTAAGTTCCTCTTCTTATTATTGACCCAGGGGCAATAGTTGGCTCCTTGTTTCATGTGGCAGAAAAGATACAGTCAGTTTCCAACATGCAGGAAACACCAAGGAGTTGATGTGAGGGAAGGGTCTAGTATAACTTTCCTGTTTTTCAAAATTTGATCTTTACCAGCATTCCCTGTCCCCCAGCAATTCCATTCCTATGTATCTGCTCAACAGACAGGCATATACATATGCTACTGAAGGACATGTACAACTAGTAATAGCAGCTTCATTCATAATAGCCCCAAAGTGGAAGCAACTCAAATGTCCATAAATGGAATGGATAAACAAACTGTGGTCTAGTTGTGCTGGTTTGAAAGGATGTATGTACCCTAGAAAAGCCATGTTTTAATCCTAATCCCATTTTGTAAAAGCAGCTGTTTTTTCTAATCCCTATTCAGTACTGTATGTTTGAAACTGTAATTAGATCATCTCCCTGGAGATATGACTCAATCAAAAGAGGTTGTTAAATTGGATTAGGTGGAGACGTGTCTCCACCCATTATAGGTGGGTTTTGATTAATTTATTGAAATCCTATAAAAGAGGGAACATTTTTGAGAAATCTAGAGATTCTGAGAGAGCAGAACAACATAGCCACGAGAAGCAGAGAGTCCACCAGCCAGTGACTTCTGGAAATGAAGAAAGAAAACATCTCCCAGGGAGCTTCATGAAAGGAAGCCAGGAGAGAAAGCTAGCAGATGACACTTTGTTCACCACGTGCCTTTCCAGATGAGAGAGAAGCCCTGACTGTGTTTGCCCTGTGCCTTCTCACTTCAGAGAGAAACCCTGAATTTCATCGGCCTTCTTGAACCAAGGTATTTTTCCCTGGATGCCTTAGATTTCTATAGACTTGTTTTAATTGGGACATTTTCTCAGCCTTAGAACTGTAAACTAGCAACTTATTAAATTCCCCTTTTTGAAAACCATTCCATTTCTGGTATATTGTATTCTGGTGGCTAGCAAACTAGAACAATAGTCATAAAAAAGAATAATAATCAGCAATGAAAATGAATGAACCTATGCACACAACAATATGAATGAGTCACAAACATAACACGGAGTCAAAGAAGCCAAAAAGAAAAGAATATAAACCTGTGGTAACTTGGAGCTATGTATCCCAGAAAAGCATATTCTTCATCCATTCTTGTATGTGTGAACCATCTTAAGTAGGACCTTTCGATGAGGTTACTTCAGTTCAGGTGTGGCCCAACTGAATGGGGATTTTTTTTAATGCAATTTTATTGAGATATATTCACATGCCATATAATTATCCAATGCATACAATCAATGGTTCACAGTATCATTATATAGTTGTGCATTCATTACCACAATTTTTGAACATTTTCATTACTCCCCAGCAAAATAATGAAAGAATAAAAAAGAACATTCAAAACATCATGTACCACCACTGTGGAAGGCAGTTTGGCGGTTCCTCAAAAAGCTAAATATAGAATTGCCATATGACCTGGCAATACCATTGCTAGGTATCTACTCAGAGGACATGAGGGCAAGAACACAAACGGACATTTGCACACCAAAGTTTACAACAACATTATTTACAGTTGCCAAGAGAAGGAAACAACCCAAATGTCCATCAACAGATGAGTGGCTAAACAAACTGTGGTATATACATACGGTGGAATATTATGCAGCTGTAAGACAGAATAAAGTTATGAAGTATGTAGCAACATGGATGGACCTTAAGGACATTATGTTGAGTGAGATTAGCCAGAAACAAAAGGACAAATACTGTATGGTCTCACTGATATGAACTGACATTAGTGAATAAACTTGGAGAATTTCACTGGTAACAGAGACCATCAGGAGATAGAAATAAAGTAAGATATTGGGTAATTGGAGCTAAATGGATACAGATTGTGCAACAGGACTGAATGTAAAAACTCAGAAATGGACAGCACAATGCTACCTAACTATAATACAATTATGTTAAAACACTGAATGAAGCTGCATGTGAGAATGATAGAGGGAGGAGGGCTGGGGGCACAAATGAAATAAAAAAAGAAAGATAGGCGATAAAGACTGAGATGGTATAATCTAGGAATGCCTAGAGTGTATAATGATAGTGACTAAATGTACAAATTTAAAAAATGTTTTTGCATGAGGAAGAACAAAGGAATGTCATTACTGCAGGGTGCTGAAAATAGATGGTAATTAATATTTTAAAATTTTACCTTATGTGTGAGACTAAAGCAAAAAATGTTTATTTGTTGCAAAATTTATATTTTGACTAGTGCGTTTCCTAATATAACTTATGTAGACAGCTTAATTGAACACCATAAGTACATGGAACCTTGAATAGGACATGAGATTTTGTTAGTTTGTCCAGAGTGATACCCCGATAAATCTCAGAGTGATTTGAATAGTGAATAAAATAGTATTTGCAAAGTCTATGTGGTAAGAAAGGGGGAAAATTCAACTTCCCCAAGTTGAATTCTTGATATTCTCCCAACAGTGCAGACAATCAAAGCTATAGGCTGAGCCCCCAATCTTGGGGTTTGTTCATATGAAACTTAACCCCACAAAGGATAAGTCAAGCCTACTTAAAATTAGGCCTAAGAGTCACCCTCAAGAGAACCTCTTTTGTTGTTCAGATGTGGCCTCTCTCTCCAGCCAACACAACAAGCAAACTCACCACCCTCCCCCTGTCTACGTGGGACATGACTCCCAGCAGTGTGGATCTTCCTGGCAATGTGGTACAGAAATCCTGGAATGAGCTGAGACTCAGCATCAAGAGATTGAGAAAACCTCTAGATTGAGCTGAGACTCAGTATCAGGGGATTGAGAAAACCTTCTCGACCAAAAGGGGGAAGAGCGAAATTAGACAAAATAAGTGTCAATGGCAGAGAGATTCCAAACAGAGTCGAGAGGTTATCCTGGAGGTTATTCTTACGCATTAAATAGATATCACTTTGTTAGTCAAAATGTAGTGGAGAGGCTGGAGGGAACTGCCTGAAAATGTGGAGCTGTGTTCCAGTAGCCATGTTTCTTGAAGATGATTGTTTAATGATATAGCTTTCACAATGTGACTGTGTGATTGTGAAAACCTTGTGTCTGATGCTCCTTTTATCTACCTTATCAACAGATGACTAAAACATATGGAATAAAGATGAATAATAGGGGGAACAAATGTTAAAATAAATTTAGAGTGAAATGCTGGTGATCGGGGAGGGGGAGGGGTGGGGAAAGGTATGTATGAATTTTTTTCTGTTTTCTTTTTATTTCTTTTTCTAAATAGATGCAAATGTTCCAAGAAATGATCATAATGATGAATATTCAATTATGTGATGATATTGTGAATTACTGATTATATATGCAGAACAGAATGATCAAAAATTACGAATGTTTGCCAAAAAAAAGAAAAAAAAACATCATGTACCTCCCTCCCCCTATTGTTTACTTATTTTTTGTCTTTACTTTCTTACTCTTCTGTCCATACACTGGGTAAAGGAGTGTCAGTCACAAGGTTTTCACAATCATATGGTCATACTGTGAAAGCCATATAGTTATATAATCTTCTTCAAGAATCAAGGCTACTGGATTACAGTTAATCAATTTCAAGTATTTCCTTCTAGTTATTCTAAGACACCATAAACTAAAAAGGGATATCTAATGCACAAGAATAACTTCCAGAATGACCTCTAGACTTTGTTTGAAATCTCTCAGCCACTGAAACTCTATTTTGTTTCATTTCTCTTCGCCCTTTCAGGCAAGAAGGCTTTCTCACTCCCATGAGGCCAGGGCCAGGTTCATCCCCGGGAGTCATGTCCCATGTTATCAGGGAGATTTACACCCCTGGGAGTCATGGGAGATGAGTTTTAATCCATTACTGGAGTCTTTTATAAGCAGAATGAAATTCAGACATAGAGAGTAAAAGCCAGAGGGAGCAGCCAGAAGCAGGCAGGCAGTGAAAAGGAGAAGCCAGGAGAGGTGGCCAGGTGCATCACACGGGACAGAAAAAACCGAGGCCCAAAGAGTGCTGGAAGGCAGCCTCAGAACACCACCATCTTCTGGTAAAGCATCACCTTGATGACACCTTGATTTTGGACTCAAAACCATTAGCCAATAAATTCTAGTTTAGGTCAACCCATTGCATAGGTTTTGTTTCAGCAGCCAGGAAACTACATAGGATTGTTCTTCTTTTTTTTAATTGACAAATCTTCACACATACAATCCATACATGGTGCACAGTCAATGGCTCATGATATCATCATATAGTTGTGTATTCATCACCATAATCATTTTTTAGAACATTTGTATCACTCCAGAAAAAGAAATAAAAAGAAAAAAAAAAACAACTCATATATACCATCTCCCTTACTCCTCCCTCTCATTGACCACTAGTATTTCCATCTAACCAATTTATTTTACCTCTTATTCCCCCTATTATTTATTTATTTTTTATACATATCTTTTTACTTATCTGTCCATACCCTGAATAAAAGGGGCGTAAGACACAAGGTTTTCACAATCACATGGTCACACTGTAAAAGCTATGTCCTTATACAATCATCTTCAAGAATCAAGGCTACTAGAACACAACACAATAGTTTCAGGTACTTCATAGGATTGTTTTTATGAAAGACTCAAAAACAGGTAACACAAATCTCTGATGTTGGAGATTAAGAGAAGTGCCACCTTTGGGGCAAAAGAAGGAGCGAGTGATTGGGAAAGTGCCCTGGGGGGCTTCTGAGGGTGCTGGTAACTTTCTATTTCTGACTCAGGTGGTAGCTATATGAGTATGTTAACTTAGTGACAATTCACCAGACTGTCGCTTTGATTCATGCATTTTCTATATGTATCTCACACTTCAATTAAAAACTTATTAAAATATTTTTTGAAAATTGGCTAATACAAAAAAAATGGAAAATTTGCTTTATTGCTTTAGACGGATGGACAATTCAATCTAATTTTCTCATAATAAAACCAAGAGACATGCGTTGGTGTTATTCTTGGCATGGATTTATTCATTAAGTTAACCTCCCTTCTTTTGTCGAAATAACCTATTTGGAAGCTCTAATCTAATTATTACTTTCTTGAAGTAACAGTATTATTATTTATTTGACTTAGCAAGTTCCACCTATTACTGCTATGCAAAATAGTTCCTTCTTTTATATGTATTCAAGTGATCTCTTTTAAGCCTCCAGGGGTATTCCACACATTCTAGTAACCAAAATGTAATCAAGAAATCTGTTTCCATAATTCATAATTTTGTTAATATGTTTGATTTATTCTGTCTGCATTCATATTTCCAGAATGAGTTCTAAGGTGTTGGACTCTGTTTATAGAAGTTTAGGATTGGAGCTTATTGGTATAGATATCCTTGTGGCTTCCTGGTCATTTTAGTTGCCTTCTTTGGAGCTGGCCCACATTCACTGAGTCTTTCCTGAGGTTCTTATGTGTGGTGACGATGTGAGAGGCGGGCCAGAGCTCTGTGTTGTCTACACACCCCTCTCTCATGCCCAGCCTTTCAGTTTTAGGCTGCTGTATGGAAGAAAGGAACTGCTAGCCTGGATCAGGCCTGCTAGCTCACCTTTCATATGGGTTATAAAAAATGCATTATCTGTATTTTCCACATTGAAGCTCATCTACCTCATTTTTGGAACACTCACAGAGCCTTACATTTGCTTTCTAAAACAAATGACTACTGGATAATCCTAGTGTTTCTTGATTCTTTTTGCAAACTTGATGACTTCAGGGTGTACTCCTGCCTTCAGAACATGAGAAAGCATGCAAAAATGCATGGGCCTGGCACAAATGCCTTCGTGACCCATGTTTAGCCTTTCTGATCCACAGGCATACTACTCACGTAATTCTTTGTTTTTATTTCCTAGCATTAGTCTGGTTTCTTATCCTTGATGACATATTTTCCAAAGTCTATAATTATACATTTTTAAAGATGTTGACATGAAATGAAAAATAAATAAAGATGTTGACATAACTATGTCCTTTTGAAAATCATATACATGTATCCAGGAGCTGACACATCCAAATAATGGCAACAGCTGTGATAATAACTAACATGGAGAACATTGCTAAGTGATTACAAGTTTTTGTCCCTTTTAATCCTTTCAAATGTCCTATGAGATAAGTACTATCGCCATTCCAAGTTTAACAACCTGGCTGAGGTCACCTGTCTATTAAATGGAAGACTGTGGTTGTGAATTCAGGTGTGACTGATGCTGTCCATACTCTTTGTATATTCCCAGCCACCCCCTCTACCATCCCCGGCCCCCACCAGCATATTTAATTTGCTTAAATATGCTAATGAGATACACTATTTTGCATGAAATATTATGGATCTTCATTACCCCTTATTAAAATTAAAGCACCAAAAAGCATTTCAAAGCTAAGTTTAAGTTATTTTTGGATGAGGAAGGCTCTTGAATTATCTGCCTCCATTAGCATTGGTAATGAAGATTTGAATGTAAAAGTTAAGAATTAAAAAAGTGGTTGGACAAAAAAAACCTTGGCTCAAGATTTTGGTGCGAAGAAAGGATCCCCCCTTTTGTTCAACCTCCCTGCTACAAAGCTAATATGACCCTATTGTACTGAAGATGTTACTAATTAAATATATGTAGGAGAGTATATTAGGTGTCTTTTATTATATTTGTTACTTTATTTTTTTCTGTTCTGCTCTATTATTGAGTAAGAAGACAAAGGGATTAGTGTGCTAGTTACTTCTTAATGTGAACAGTAAGTATTGCACTTTAATTTATCTCTAAAAGGGTCATAGTAGTCCTTAAGACTACTTGCAGATGGGCAGTAGTCTCAAGGACGTGGTATTGAATCCTTCATAGGAAAAGCTAAGGGTCAAGGAGTCATTGAGAACATGACACTGATGTGTATAAATATGTATAAACAGTGTCCACTAAATTGGAAGCCTTAAACCTGCTAGAGAAGCTAAGTTCATCGAAAATGTTCCTCTGAGATTGCACTTTCAAAACAAGCTCAAATGAGGACAAGAAGATCTTTAAAAGCTTCATTTAAAACATGCTGCAAGGAGAAGTCTGAGAGTGAAGAACTGCTGGCCATAAGTAAACTGAAGACATTTTAGAAAAAATAGTTTTATCCTCAATACCATTAGCTCTTCAACTGAAACAAGATGAACACTTGAGAATTAATTACACACCTACTCAAAAATGGAGATACGCCAGTAAACACAGGTCAGGGAAAGGCTTGTTAGCTGAGGGGGTTGATGCAAAAGCACCGAGCTCATGGAATACCTCTGTGCAAACCACAGTTAGTTTTGGGAATTCAACAA
>PVIY010031118.1:0-30255 GCA_004026745.1 Myrmecophaga tridactyla | reverse complement strand
CAGTCTGGGAGGAAGAGAATGTTTGTTTACCCCAAATGGTTATTTTAAGTAGGAAGGAAGAACACTGAAAGATAAGAACTTTGTTCCCTCAGGAAATGCATGCATGCCTATTGTCATCCTGTGGTATATAACCAGGATCTGGTTAAGAATAAAATTGTCTGAAGTCTGTCTGATGTAAACTCAAGCTTCAGACCCCCTGAGCCTGTCTGTGTCTTTCTTTCTTTCTTTCTTTCCTTCTTCCTTTCTTTCTTTCTCATCATTCCTTAATATCCTTCAAGCTCCGTTTCACAGGAAGCAACAGTTACCATTAAAAAAAACTGACAATACCATATGCTAGTGAGGATGTGAAGCAAACATAACTCTCATACATTGCCAGTAGGCATGCAAAATAGCAAAACACTCTTGAAAAGATAGGCAGTTTCTTATAGAACTAAACAATACTCACATATGATCTAGCAATACCATTTCTAGATATTTACCTTAGATGAAATGAAAACTTGTGTTCATACAAAAGCTTATACCAGAATGTTTACAGAAGCTTTGTTGATAATCATTAATAATTGAAAATAACCCTGTGCTGGTTTGAAAGGATTTAAGTACCCTAGAAAAGCCATGCTTTAATCTTTGATCCCATCATGTGGAGCAGCCATTGCTTTTAACCCCGTTCAGCACTGTATGGCAGAAATTTGATTAGATTATACCCATGGAGATGTGACTCCACCTATTCTACATGGGTCTTGATTAGCTTACTGAAATCCTTTAAAAGAGGATGTATTTTGGAGAAAGCTTCAGAATGGCAAAAGAATGATGAGCTTCTGAGACAGACAGAGCCCACACAGCCAGACGCCTTTGGAGATGAAGAAGGAAAATGCTCTTGGGGGAGTTTCACAAACCAAGAAGTTGGAAGAGAAAGGCAGCAGATGCTGCCATGTTCACCATGTGCCTTCCCAGTTGAGAGAGAAATTCTGAACATCATTGGCCTTCTTGATCCAAGCTATCTTTTCCTGGATGCCTTAGATTGGACATTTCTATAGACTTGCTTTAGCTGGGACATTTTGATGGCCTTAGAACTGTGGACTTTCCAACTTAATAAATTTTTCCTTCCTAAAAACCATTCTTTTTTCTGGTACATTGCATTCTGGCAGCTAACAAATCAGAACAAACCCTAAAGGCCTTCAGTGGGTAAGTAGATAAACCATGGTAGTTACACACTTACATAAATACTCAACAAAAAAAGAAAATGAACTTTAGATACACACAACTACTTCAGTGAATCTCAGTGGCATCATGCTGAGGAAAAGAAGCCAGTTACCAAAGGTTATATATTGTGTGGTTTCATTCATATGATATTCTCAAACAGAAATAAATATAAAGCAATTAATCAGGGTTGACAAGGAGTTAATAATGGGAGAGGGTGTTATTAAAAATGGAAATCACTAGAGTTTTTTTGGGAGATGGAACTGTTCTGTGTCAAGAATTTGTGAAGGCAACACAAGTCTATACATTGTAGTAAAATTCAAACTTCACATATAAAAATATGCCCAAAGGTCAATTTCATTATTTGATAATTTACAAAATAAATATTTTAAAACACTTAGAAAATAAAAAAATTATTGATGTGGTTTTTATTCTGACTGGTCTCTAATACATATATACATATATTATTTCCTCTCCAGCCTTGCCAACTGTGGTAGATGAAATAATGCCCCCCCAAAATATCTAGTCCTAATTCATGTATGTTATTTTATATGGTACACCCACAAAAAATTAAAAAGTTTTGCAGCTATGGTTAAGTTAAAAGATATTAAAATGGGGAGATTATTCTGGATTATCCAGGCAGCCTTTGTTTTAGTTTCCTAGCTGCTAAAACAAATACCATACAATGGGTTAGTTTGGGTAGTTTACACAATGGAAACTTATTGGCTCATGGTTTTGTTTTTTTTTTGGCTCATGGTTTTGAGACTATAAATCCAACATCAGGTGTATGCAAGGTGATGGACAATCCTTGACTTTTCTGTCCCATGGCAATGCACATGGCAAGGTCTTCTCCTTTCTCCTCCAGCTTCCATTGACTTCTTTTGTTCAGATGTTTCACCTTGGCTTTCTCTCTGTGGCCTCCCCTAAAAGGTTCCCAGTAATAGGATAAAGACTCATCCTGATTCAATTGGGCCACGCCTTAAGTATGTAACTTCATCAAAAAGTACATGTACAATAGGTTCACACTCACAAGGATGGATTAAGATTAGGGATGTTTTACTGCAGAATTTAACTGCAAGTTACTACGACCCTAAATGGAATCACATGTCCACATGTCTCCACATACAAGACAGAGAAAGAAGGAGATTTAACAACCACAGACAAGGCAGAGTGATCATGGAGGCAGAGACAGGAGAGATGCAGCCACAAGCCAAACAGGCAGCCACAAGAAACTGAAAAAGGAGAGGGTCAGGTTGTTCCTGAGAATGATCAGAGGTAGCAAAGCCCTACTGGCACTTTGATTTGGGCCCAGTGAAATCAATTTAGACATCTGGCCTCCAGCAGTATGAGAGAAAAAATTTCTGTTGTTTAAAACTACCAAGATTTTGTGATAATTTGTTACAGCAGAATAAGAAACTAATACACCAAAAATGTGGGACATTTAAAGGTTGAATAACTATGTAATGACTCAGCACATTTTGGCAAGAGTACTTTTTTCCTTCATAGGATAATTTGTCACCTAAGTAAGATAAAGCAGTTAAGCTAATTGTAATAATTGAACTCTTTCTTTTCTAACTTGGAGTGAAGAATAAGCTAATAAAATACAGCATGCTATGCTACCCTCTCACTCCATCACCTGTCTGGAGGAAACAGACCACTCAGGAGCTGACTTGCTCCTAATGCACAGGAGCTAGTGATAAAGTGAGGGAACTAATGAAAGCCACAAGAATGACCTTTCTTTTTTACAGGTTTAAAAAGTAATTTAAAAAAATTCAAATGGTGCTGCAATAACAGGACAGTCACATGAAAAAGAATGAAATGCGACCTCCACCATATAGCATACAAGACAAAAAAAACTGCAATGTAATTTAACCTAATGACTTTCCCTATGATGAAAAGCCCATCAGCTATAACCTAGCAAAATGGGAGAATTCTCATGGGCCAACTGCCAATTACAGCCTTCTTTTAGAAAGAATATGAGGGATCTTGAGTATATCCTGTGCTCAACCAGGACAGAAGGATGAGGGAATTAATGATTTATGCAACTTCTTTCTTTCTTCCAATTTGTCTATAACACTAAAAGAAATAACTTCTTTTGCTTTTAAAGAAACTAGAGGTGATGATATTTAATTCAGTGAGAACATGGAAGTGTGGCAGGGAGAATCATAGCAACACACATGTAAATTGTTGTCCAAATGCCTTCTACAATCCAATAAGAGTTACACATGTTCCCACATACCTCAGAAAGAAAGATCCTAACTAAAAAGATAACAAAAACTAAGTGGCTAGGAATAAACTTAATTATATTAAAACAACAGAGCTTTATTCAGAAGATGTAGATGAATGGAAATAAATACTATGCTTTTGAACAACCAAATAGTTAAATATGCATGTTAAGGAGTTTTATTCCTTCATAAATCAATTCATGAATTTTATTCAATCACAAAGCAGATGTTAAAAATTTTAATATAGAGCATAATTTGCCTTTTCCTTCTTTCTTTAAGAAACATCTTTTGATTATTAAATATGTGAAAAACCAAGTGCCACGGAATAATGAAAAGCCAAAATTAAAATACACCAATCTCCTGTTAAATTCTAAGAAGAGGAAAATATGGACAGATACTAAGAAAATTTTGAAAAAGACTAGATTTGTGAGCCTAATTTTAAACTCACATTGTCAAATCACTTCTCTTAATTTCCCTTAGACATAAAGACAATTTACACCATCACTGGGCTCTCAAGCAGTAAATAAGTCACAGTTTCTCAACAAGAAAATGGTGACAGCAGATAAAGGGGAGTGTTGAAATTTACTGCAAATGTAAAAAGATTCCAAAAAAGTAAAATGGTTGCATGAAAATCTCTCATGGAGCTATGTAAAAGCAGGCATTCAAAGAGATGATGATGGTGCAATGAGTGAGAAAAATCAGGATCCTAATTATAATAGGAATTAATGAAGAAAGTAAGTCAAATATTAGCAATTATCAATTTCATGTTTTTTTCTATATTTTACATATTTTCACAAATTAGCATGAAATGCTTTTATAATCAGAAAAAATAGCAAATATAATTTTTGAAAAGCCAGAGTTAAAAGTAACTCATAAGGGAGATTGTGACATTGATACTAAAAGCTGCTTGGAGAAGAATTTAAATAGCACACATAAATCATCTCAAAGAATGAATGTCAAAATAAAATATCACTGGTTTCCCTTAAGGATCCATTCAGCAACAATCACCTCCTCAAAATTCTAACCATTTCTGGGTCAACTTGAATATGATTTCTTTTTTTTTTCTTTTTTTTTTATATGGAATGCTTCACCAATTTGTGTGTCATCCTTGCACAGGAGACATGCTAATCTTCTCTGTATCATTCCAATTTTTTTTTTTTAGTGTATGTGCTGCCGAAGTGAGCACTTGAATCTGATTTCTTATACTCTTTTTAATGACTCTACATTAGTTTCCACTTGCAAACAAATAAATGACCCATCTTGTACTTGAAGGTCTGAGCCAAAGGCAAGGGGATGGGGCTTCCATCCCAGCCAGAGGTCTGGGTACAGGCTTCAGGTGCTTGGCACTGTGTACTCACTGCAAAGAAGTAGGTGTCTGAGTTTCCAGGCTGAGTGGCTGCTATGTGAAGGGGAAAATGTTTGTCTTTCTTATTCAATAGAACAGTCAGTCTTTGAGAGAGAATTCTACCACTGAACTACCCTTGCACCTCTGAAGCTATATTTTTACATTTAATTTCTATTTCTAATCCTGTGGATATTTTCTTCTCATGTTGTTGCAGTTTTAAAGCCCAGAGTCTCTAAACTCTGAAGAAATCTATCCCCCCAAATGTTTTATAGCATTTCCAGATGTATGCTTTCATTTTGTAATCATTTATAGGCAAAGATTACTGCCACCTCCTTTGGGGCACCACAGCACCCAGACTGACCCAGACATGCACATGTGGGCCAGATGGCTGGACCAACTCTCAGCTCACCCATGCTCCCTGTGCCTGTGCACCAAGCCTTGCAAGTCCTGTCCTGCTGCCTGGCAGATCACCTCTGCTCATGCACGTGTTCCTTCATCTCACTGGACTTGATTTATGAAACACAAACTGAAAGATAAGTTCTTCTGGAGGATGCCAATTTATCAACATCTTAACTTTCAGAATCCCACTTGGATTGAGTTTCCTAGGGCTGCTCCAACAAAGTACCACAAATTGGAGAGTTTAAAACAACAGAAATTTATTGTCTCACAGTTCTGAAGGGTAGAGGTCTGAATCTGTATATTTGTAGGGAAGAATCCTTTCTTGCCTCTTCCTAGCTTCTGGTAGTTTGTTGGCAATCTCTGCCTCCATCATCACAGGATGTTCTCCCTCTGTGACTCTGTGCTTCCTTTCCCCTTCTAAGGACTCTGACCATGTTGGGTTAATGGCCCACCCTACTCCAGTAGTACAACTTCATGTTAATTTGCCTAGTTCCATCTATAAGACCCCTTTTTCCCCCCAAAAAAGTCACATTTTGAGGTACTGAGGATTAGGACTTTAACATGTATTTTTTTCTTGGGTTGGGGGGTACATAATTGAACCCCAAAACTCCTTCCTAGTCACTGCCCTTACATTAACATGGAAGACCTTGCAAGACTGGAAGTTGATTTGCCTTGTAATCCATCCACCTACAGGTTTAAACTTTTGGTTTAGTTGTCAAAAGCCTTGGTTTGTAGCTTCAGGGAATAAGAGTTTCTTTTATCATGCTGATCAAAAGCAGTGGTTTCTCTGTCTGAGGCACTCAACCAATTCCTGAGGCACCAGGATTTCAAAGAGAGAAAGAATTTGTTGCTAAGTGTGAAGCAGGAGATAAGACCACTTGTCAGCATAAAAATCTGTCTTTCTGAACTGCAGTAATTCTGATAGTTTTCATCAAAAGATGGGCAGGTCTTAGCATAATGAGCACAATGGCTCTATATTATGTAATTATAAATGATCTAATTATTGAGCATGGGCAGATGTACTACAGGCTTAGTCACAGAATGCATGTAAGAAAATGGTGGCTTTAATATATTGGACATTATTTTTAGTATTATAATGAGATATAGGTTACTTATAGGTTAAAGTTAATTTACTGTGGATGTCAGGCAGGCAGGTTTTGGTTAGATCCAGCTTCATTTATAAAGATAAGTTTGTAATTAAAGTGGCTTAGTTCTGGGCTGACTCAAGTACTTTTATTAACAAATGTTAGGAGCTGTCTTTAGTGATCATAACACTCTAAAGTTGAAAAACTGGGGGAAAAAAGGAGTAAAAGTGAGGGAAAGCCACAAGGTCTTTACAATCACAAGGGCACAAGATAAAGGCTATACAATCATTATTAGAGATCAAGGCAGCTGGATTATAGTTCTGAGATTTCAGGTTTTTCCCTCTCTGTACTCTAATATACCAGAAAGTAAAATGGAATATCTATATAATGATTCAGTAATCCTAATCATCCCCTAGATCCTAACTGCTCAGTGAAAATTTTAGGGTAGTCATTGAAGCTTTCTGCTCCCTCTCTCAGACTTTACAAAATTATGTTTAATATATTCATTCAAAGTGCAAAGGGGACCACTGGATTTTAATGTTACAGAATAAAAAGATCAATGAGTTCTTCCTTACAAGGTGCTATTTAAAAATAGTTATTTTTTCAGTGATGCATGTAAATAAGGTACACAAACTTGTCAATAGAAATCATTTGCATCTTATGATTCTGAAGTGTTTATTATTGTAGCATAATGAAAAGCTTTTTAGTGCTATAACTAAATTTAGTGCTGCACAAATTCTACTGAGGAGACAACATGCAGTTTCTGCAAACTACAGATTACTTAGGAGCCCTGTCTCCACTGCACAGAGGTAAGAGGCTGAGTCTTCCAGTGGGAGGTGATGATCTGTAGGGACTGTAGAGCTCGTAAGGATGCATTAGAGTGTAACCCTCCATTGTTCTCAATTCTGTCAAAGAAAAACCTGCACTAAACAAGGTTGAACAGGCAAGGATGGCCTGATTCAAGGACTCCAGCAGCAGGAGAGCGTAGAACTCAACTTTGTGGAAACAAAGCAGAGCCGGCTATGTTTGTTTGTTTGCCTTTAATTAATTTTACCTGTTTATTTTTAATTTTTAATGTGGCTGCTAGAAAATTTGAAATTACATATGTGGCTTATATAATATTTTTACAGAATAGCACTATTTTATAACATGCATGTTAGTGATATAGTAACAGCAAAAGTAGTTTCTAATTTCCACTAACATTTTTTTGTGAAAAATTTTAATGACTGCAGAGCCCAGGAAATTTTTCTTTCAACACTAACAAAAAATACCCACACAAAAACAAAAAGGAGATTTCTTGTTAACTTTTTTTTTCCTTTTTTCCTTTCTTAAAGGATTTTACCAACACAACCAGCTTTCTAAGGGATGGGAGTAATTTCAAGTAAAAGCACTGCAAAGGGGTAAGGGAGGAGGTGATTGCTGGGATGGGTGAGGGATTTGCTCAAGGTTCAATTAAAATGGTTTTGTTCCACAGAGATGGGTAAGGGATTTACTAAGATTTTCATTTGGACTGTTCGGTTCAGAAATTTTTCTTTGCTGTAATTAGGCCACCTAGAGTGTGTGAGGGGTGGAGAGAGGATGATGATAAGGTAAGGAGCTATCCATTTAGTGCTTCTCAGGTGCATGGTTAGTTGAGGTTGAGGGAAAGAAGAAAAAAGAAAGTTTGGGGTCAAGTTAGATATATACAATAATTAGGGTCTGAAGTTGTCTTGTTTTTCTTTTCTTTTCTTTTGTTCCTTTTTATAGTCTGAGTGGTTTTCCTCTGAAGTCCCACTGCTTTAAGAGTGGGTTTAATGTAATCAGTTTGAGGGAGGGGGAGGGAAGGAGCATGTAAAGAGTAGGGCTGCCAGCTTGGGCAAGAGAAGGAAAACAGTCTTTGCCAACTCCTGAAGCCATAGGAAATACACTGATGAGGCCTTCTCCAGGATTCCATTGCAACCACTGCACTTTGTTCACTGTGGTAGAATGATTACATCTCCGGGCAGAGCTGGATTCCTCCCAGAGGCCCAGGGCTGAAGGACTCTGCTCCACTTACAACCCTGTTACCAGGATCTAAGGGAGAAAATCAAACACATAGGATGTCATTGGGGAATCACTGATGCTGCTTCCAAACCAACAACTTCTAAAAATTTGAATGAGGATGATAGACAGTCTAGGAGCTTTGTGTGAGCTCTCCCAACCCTCCTCCCACTGTCAGTTGTGTAACATTCCCCAGACCCCATCTGAGATCACACCAACTCACAGCAAACCTGGACCCACAGAAGCCCCAGAAAGAGCTCCCAGTCACCACTTAATGACCCCTTCCCTGGTTTGCCACTGGGGGTCATGACACCTGCTCTGTCCAGTGTCAAGTCTTGAGCTCAGAACCAATTTTATGCTTACAATCAATAAGTTCCACCATACTCATTAAGTGCCAATCACATCTGAGCTGTCATTCATCTCAACAGCTAAGAAAATTCTGTCCACAGTGGCCCAGCAGCCTGCACAGTAATCTCTCAAAGTGTAAATAATGAGAATGTGTGGGAGGCAGTATTTAAACCTTGTATGTAAGAGAAAAGCTTGTATGTAAGAGAAGTTTGTGGCATGCAGTGAAGAGGGGTAAGGAAGGGGAATGTTACTGAGAGGGATCAGCTTCTCAATTGGGTTTAGTGAACCCTCAGGAATAATGGAAAGAGTCACCTCATTTCCCACACTTAATGGTTTGACAGAGAATTTGAGAATTCATAATATTTGAGAATATGGAAATTCTGATAAAAGAAAACTACTTGACAGCATGCACCATGTACTGAAAAAGTAAGTACACTTTTTTAAATCTGGAGAGTTCTAGAAACTCAGGTCATATAGTCACCATCTCTATGGAAAAGTTTTCCAAGAGTTTGGCTGGTGAAAGGAAAATAGGATATGTGTGTGGTGACCACCCTGACTTTGTTTCCACCTCTCCCCCTCTCCTGGTCATCAGTTTCCACGTAAACCCTGACAGCCCACGAACCTCATTTTGCCTGGGCCACACTTTGCTGAGCAAATTAAATTTTGTTGTCTCCCCTTTCTCCTTTTTCTAATTTTGTCCTTTTTATGCATTTTTCTCCTATTTTCTCTTCATACTTGTTCCTCTTAGTCCCAGAGGAGATTTTGGAATAGAAAGGAGACCAGAGGTTTTATAAAATTTCTTGTTAGATGAGAAAAGTAATAACACAAATAGTTCCAGCAAATATCAATTAAGAGATCCAGCATAGGTAACATAAAGAGAATAAATATTTGAAAATTTGGTATTCTCTAGAATTGATGAAATAAATAAATCTACAGATTGAAAGCATACTCCAGAGTCATGGTGAAAGAGTTAAAATAAGTCTACTACTGGAATCATACTAGTACAACTAAAAAGCACCAAGGATAAAGTGAAAATCCTAAATATTAACAGATACAGAAGGAAAAACTGCAAAAAAACTGAGTTTTTCATCAGCAACAATACTGCTTGACAAAAATGAAACAATATTCTAAAAGAATATTGTAAAGGGAAAATTACTCATAGCTAAAATTACATGTTCAGCTAAAGCATCATTCCAGAGGGGGTGGACTAAATATATTTTTCTAACATGCAAAAACTAAGAGAATTTGCTATCCATAGATCCTTGCCTGAGGTAATTCTAAAAATAGTAAGCCAGCAAAGGGAAAAATGCACAAGGAGAAAGGGTGGGATATGGAAGGGAAAAAAGGTTATAGAATAACATATTAGGCATGGGGTATAAAAGAGTTCTAATTATAAAACAGAAATACACTTCATTAAGCATAGAGGATGAGGCACTTTGTGCTGCACCTGGTGTGGGGACTTAAACTGACTCCCTCTTCTCTTAAACCCACCACATTCAGTCCTTCAAGTGACTCTACCAGTGCTTTTTAATTTTCAGCCCACCATATCCTGGGATATATCCAAGTATTATATTAAGCTATACAGAATTACAAGGCCTCATTCCCATTCTGGGCTCCATGTGTTTGGGTTGCTTAAATGAGCTACCCAGGCATGTTGATGTGAAGACATGTCCCACAAGAACAGTGAGTTCTACTCAAGAGACATTAAAGGAGGAGCCGAAGAGGAGAGCCCCAAGTTAGTTAAATTAACTTCTGCAAAAGCTAGACCTAAGACAGCATGCAAAGGCAGAGGGAAAATTAATATTTAGATAGAAAAAAGATCGTGAATGAAAGGAAAACTTGCAGAGATGAAACATCAAGAATAAGCAAAAGACTTACCTGCAGAAAAGGGTGGAACTAAAATTGAGGAAATTCCAGCCCCTAGTATGGCAGGGGGAAAAGTCACATTTAAAGAATGTTAGCAGTGGTACCTATCCCTCTGTTCTTTTACAATCTGGGCTATCTTATAAACTATTTAGAAAAGGACACTTCTAGTTCCTCTAGAAACACACATAAGAGAAGGCAATGATACCATAGAAAAACACCATTTTCAATAGTCAGGCCTGCCTGATCGCACATCAAATAGAGAAACAAGCCTATTGGTGAGAAGGTGAGTTGTACTGAGAGCACACACACAAGGAAGGTACTGGAGGAAATCTTTCTAAAACCAGTTCAAATGAGAAAGGGGACTCAAGCTTTTATAGTCAAAGAAGAAAAACAAAGGGCAAGCATCAAGAGAAAAGAGTAAACAAAAAAAAAAGCTAGTCATGCTCACAGGATCCGTTAAAATTGAATGTTTGGTCAACACTTCCTATATTCCCAGTGACCTATCACTGCACTTAACCACAGTGCAGATCTCAGAATTGATGTAAAGCTTCTTACAAATAGAGACCCAGTCTTTTGTGTTTCTTTCATCTGAAGAAGGAAGCAGAGACTACCGTTTCTTTTCTTTTTTCCATATTTTAATGTGATTTATTGTGAAACATAACATATATACAAAAAAAGAAGAAAAGGCAATAATTTTGATAGTACATTTTAACAAGAAGAGATTTCAAAGTTTAGTTTAGATTACCATTCTACATTCAGGTTTTTCCTTCTAGCTGCTCCAAAACACTGCAGGCTAAAAGAAATGTCAATTGAATGCTTGAAGTAGTCATACTCATTTGCTATCTTCTCCATTATAATTCTTCCTTCTCCTTTGATCTTTTTCCCTCTCTATAGGGATCTTTGGGCTATGCCCATTCTAACTTTTTTATTTTGAAAAGGGGAGTCAACAATAAAGGATAGGGGTATGAAATTAGTTGGTATTCTTGGAGAGGCTGGCCCCTCTGGGTTTCAGACCTTATTTGGCCTAGGAACTCTCTGGAGGTTATAGGTTTCAGGAAAGTAAAGTTAGTGCATGATACTTTTGTCGTGTCTCACTTAGAACCCTAGGTGTTCTTTAGGGTTACAAGAATTACTTTGGTTGGGTTTTGGCAAACCATGGCAATTAGCAATATCTCGCTGAAAGTTGCATAAGAGTAACCTTGAGAATAACCTCTCAAGTCTATTTGATCAGTCTTAGCCACTAGTATCTTGTTTTGTTGCATTTCTTTCCCCCTTTTTGGTCCAGAAGTCTTTGTTGATCCCATGGTACTAGGACCAGCCATGGGATCAACTAATCCTTAGGAGTCAAGTCCCACATTGTCAGGGAGACATTCACCCCTGAATGTCACATCCCACATAGGGAGGAGGATAATGATTTTCCTTGTAGATTTTGGCTTAGAGAGAAAGAGAGAGAGAGGTCACACATGAACAAAAAAAGAGGTTTCCTGAAAGCAACTCTGAGGCCTATTTATAGGTAGTCTTGGCTTCTCTACTACAAAAACAAGTGTCATAAGGACAAGCCAATCAAGTGCTTGGCCTATATCCTTGGGAGTCCCCAATGTTTAAGAGAGTACCAAGGGTTTCCCAGATGGGAAATTTTAATACTTGCTTGTTTTTTCTTCAGTCCTTCAAGGGATGCTACCAGTACTTTTTAATTTTCAGCCCACCATAGCCTGGGATGTATCCAAGTATTACATTAAGCTATACAGAATTACAAGGGCTCATTCCCATTCTGGGCTCCATGTGTTTGGGTTGCTTAAATGAGCTACCCAAGCATGTTGATTTAGATTGTGTGTTCCAGAAAATTTAAGTTCTATACACAATAAACCTCTTTGCCTTTCATCTTAAAAGAATGAAAACTTCATGTTTCTGCCACCCAGAATTTGAATTTGAATGAGAAACTAAATTTTTATCTCATCTAATACCAAATCATATTCAAATTTTCAGACTGTACCAGAAAAGGAACTTCACAGATGTCTGTGTAACCCAGTATTCAATCCACTAGCACACATCACATGTGGGATTCTATCCCTTAAGTCACTTTTCTAGGACATGGATGGTTGAAGAGCCAGGCTCAGTTTTCCCACTGCCTCAGAGTGACTCTGCCATAAGCATCATAGTAGCAGAACAATCTGTGCAGAAATGATCCCCAAAAGCAAAGAAAGAATTGGTGCAGAACCTGAAAAAGTGCCTTTATCAGAAGCATGGCAAAATGGGTGTAGCCTTCTCTCCCTGCATGATGTTTCTAAGAACTTGGGAGCAAAATCATGAATAGGCATAAAAGTGAGAAATAAAAAGCTGACCAACTAAAAAGTTCGTAGGAAACAAATCAGATATTGCCACCATCACCATCAATCTGTTGTTTTTCCTGTCAATGGAAATTCTATTGGAGGCTGGACCTCAGACAGAGCTGCTCCCTCCCTTCTAAACAAAACTATCCTCTATTCAATAGCAGTTGTGGACTATGAACAGACCCATAAAACATTTAATTTTACATCTTGAGTGAGGACATCTTTATGATATGTAGTTAAAGAAGTTCAAAGTGCAGATGTACGAATGAGAAGTACCAGCTCACTTGTTAATTTCTATACAACATAAAAGCCATAATGTCCGTGCTCCACTTCTGAAGCCTCCTTGACAACATCCATGTGCCAGTTTGAATCTGTTGTGTACCCTGGAAAAGCCAAGTTGTTTAATCCTCATTGAATATTGCTGGGTGGAATCTTTTTTATTATTTCCATGGAGAGGTGACCTACCTGATGTGGGTGGTAACTTTTGATTAGATGGTGTGCTGGTTTGAAAGGATGTACGTACCCTAGAAAAGCCATGTTTTAATTCAAATGCTATTTTGTAAAGGCAGCCATTTCTTTTAATACTTATTCAGTACTGTATGCTGGAAATTTAATTAGATTATCTCATGGAGATGTTACTCAATCAAGAGTAGGTATTAAATTTGATTAGATGGAGACATGACTCCAAAAAGAGGAAACAGTTTGGAGAAAGTTAGAGATTCAGAGAGAGCAGAGAAAGATGACAGAACACCACAGAACCCTGAAGCAAAGAGTCCACTGGCCAGTGACTTTTGGAGATGAAGAAGGAAAATATCTTCATCTGCAGGAAGCTAGCAGATGATGACATGTTTGCCATGTGCCCTTTCAGCTGAGAGAGAAACCCTGAATGTGTTCACCATATATCTTTTCACTTGGGAGAAAAACCCTGAATTTTATCGACTTTCTTGAATCAAGGAATCTTTCCCTGAATGCCTTAGATTGGACATTTCCTTTTTTTTTTTGAGTGGCTGATTTTCTTTATTGAACATATAAAACAGTGATGTATATACAGAGGGATTTATTGCATAATAATATAGAATTATCTTTCAAAAGTCAGTATGTAAGTTATAATGATTATGAGTATGAAATTTATATCACAACATTCTCCATAACTGACTTATTTGGCTGTTTTTGTTTGAAGTCATCGTTTGAGTTTATGGTGATCACTTTCCTTTACTCTCTGGTCCATCAAAATCAGTTGGCCAGAAATATCAATAGGAGATGAAATCTCACTGGTGTGTAATTTCTGTTTGCCTCATTTTGGTTGAGATGCATTTTCTTTACTTGCTTCCACATCTGAGGGCTTTGAATAATTCATTGTTTCAATTAGCTTCTTTGCATTTGATTGAAGAATTGTTGGAGAATGATATAGGAAGTCTCCAAATTTTTGTAGTGTTCCCTCTTTTTTCTTAGTGTCCAAGTTTACATAACTGTGGATGTCTCACTCTGTAAGGAATATGTTTTCTTAGGTGATGGATGTGTAGAAACTTTTTGTTCCTTTTTGATAGGAGACTGTTTATGCTCTGAAACAGGGAACTTCAAATTAGTTCTGGGTGCTGCATTCTTCTTATTTTCACTCTTCACCAAGTCCTCCACAACTTCATTACTCTTCTTCAGGGCCTTAGAAATCTTAACTGTCACTGGTGAAGTACAACCAGGATGTCTGACTGCAATTTTGTTTGGTTGTAAGGGCGTAAACTGAATTTCTAGTTCAGGTTTAGGAAACCAAGTAGTTTGATCATATTCTGTTGACACTTCACAAGAATCAAGAACTACAGATTCATCCTCTACTTCATTCACGGACATTTCAAAATTTAACTGAGTTTCATTTTAACTCTGTCAGGATCCTCGGAACTAACATATTTGGGCTTGATATCCAAGGTTTGCTTATCTGTTTTATAAGCCTCTGATGTGACCTCTTTTTTTTTAATCGTTCAATTTCATTATCTTTCTGTGTATTACTGGAGATCAGTGCTTTCAGCTGCATTTCTAAAGCTGCAACAAGTTGATCTCGTTCTTCTCGCCACTTTTGAAGGTCAGTATCTTTCTCTGCCAGCTGCGCTGTAAGTCTTTCCACTCCACTTTGTTGCTTTGAACAACATTCTCTGTCTTCAGCATATTTTTTCATCTCTTTGTTTCGTAGGCTCTCAGCTTCTTTTGCTTGAGCAATAAGCATCATTTTTTCTTCCAACCATTTATTTCTATCATCTTTATATTTCTGTTCCAATTTCTGTGGCCAATCTTTCGGCTTCCTCTAATTTAGCCTCAAGCACCTGATCTTGTTCTACTTGAGTTTGTTCTTGTTCTTCCAGAGTCATTTGCATGTCTTCAATTATTTTCTCTGTAACATTCAGATCTTTGCATACTCTTTCATATTGTTGTATAGCTTCTTCCATTTTCTGATTACTTAACTGCTCCTTGAGTTGCTGAATTGTTTGCTGTTTCATATCTATTTCTTCAGAACACTGGATTTTCTTTTTCTCCAGTTCATTAATTTTAATCCTTAGTAATTTATCCTCATCACACATTACAGATACCTCTTTCTGTACTTTCTCAATCTGCTTTTTGGCATCAGTCAGTTTCTCTTTCAGCTCAGTGTAATCCTCTTCCTTCCCCTGAAGATCTATTTTCAGATTCTGGATAAGAGCAGAGCTTGTAGAGAGCTCCTCTTTCAACTTTTCTGTTTCTCATCTGTTGGCTTCATTTTCTTCTTCCTTTAACTGAAGTGACTGCTTCATATCTTGCACATGATTTATTAACTGTGTAATTTCTTTTTTCAACTTAACTTCCCTTTCACTTAAATCCTTGTTGTTTTTTAAAGAATCCTGAAGATTTGCTTGAAATTCCTTCAGACTACTTTCCAGCTCTAAGATGACAGACTCCTTTTCCAAAATTTTTTGTTCTAACTTGATGAAGTGATTATATTTGTCTTTCTGCGTCTCTAAGATTTTTTCCAAGTTCCCTTGTCTTTGTCTTATAGCACATAACATCTTGTGTAAGTTCCGAAAGTGCTCTCTTTCCATCAACTACATGCCATACTTCAGCATTAAGGCTAATATTTTTTTCTTGCAATTCTTCTTTCAGCTGCTGTATTAGTCTTTCTTTTTCTTTTAGTAGATCATCTTGATTCTTATTTTCTCTCTCACTTGTTTTAGTTTAGCATTTTCATCTTTGAAGCTCTCCACTTCTGCTTATAACTTTTCAATCTGCTGTTCCATTTCCTGGATCTGATTACTTTTTTTGGAGGAGGTCTTCACAATCTCCTTACATTCTTGCCAAATTGCTTCAATACTAGAGTGGAAAGAACATTCCCTATTGAGTTCTTGAATACGAGATTATCAAATAATCATTACCTAAAAGGTCTAACTGTGTATTTGGCAAATTCTCCTCCTGAGAACCATTTGACAAATCCTTGAGATTGAGTAGATCTATATTTGAGATCTGAGAAGCTGAATCAAACATACGTAGTTCATCTATTTTTGTATGCATTAATTTTATTTGTGAGACACTATTTACAATATTTCTTCTAGCAGTTTCTATCTCCTTTGACAGTTCCATAATCTTTTCTTCTTGTTCTTGATTTATACCTTTCTGCACATTTAATTCAGAAATTACATTGTCATAATTTAATTGAATTTGTTGGACCTCTGTAATTATGGACATTTCTATAGACTTGGTTTAATTGGGACATTCCCACAGCTTAAAAACTGTTAACTTGCAACTGAAATTCCCCTTCTAAAAGCCATTCCATTTTTGGTGTATTGCATTCTGGGAGCTAACAAGCTAAAACAGATGGTTTCCATGGAGATGTGTTTCCACCCATTAAAGGTGGGCTTGCTTAATGAGGCCTCTTAAGAGAAACCATTTTGGAAAAAGCCTTTCTTGAGTGAAGGTAACCTCTTGTTGGTGCCTTAATTTGGACATTTTTACCACTTTATAACTGTAAACTTGCAACTTATTAAATTCCCTTTTAAAAAGCCATTCCATTGCTGGCATATTTTGTACTATCAGATTACAAACTAAAAATAGTGTGCTCACTGCTCAGATGAAGGAGGCTAAATCACAAAACTGAGAGTCTATGATGAGTAGAGACCTGTGTTTGCCCTTTGAATTCAGAGTCACTGTGTACCTTCCAGTTGACTTTTTGCTGTCTGCATAATTCATGATTGTCAAAGTAACAGAACTGCTCCCTGTAAACTGCTTGTACTGCCATATGTTGTTAAAAGGGCTCACTATGTAATTGCATTGAAGGGTTCAATTTTCCCCCTCCATGATGATCAGGGACTAAGGACTCAGCTCCACTGGATTTTTGCCTCTCACCCTGTACAGAAATCAATCTAAGACCAGAAAACAGGTTATCCAGCTCTTTTGGGTTGCCAAAGATGCCAGAATGTGATTGTCATGGCCAGGTCCATGTGTCAACTTGGCCAGGTGATGGTTCCATTTGTCTGGTTAGGCAAGTACAGGTGTGTTTGTTGCTATGAGGACATTTCATGGACTTAAATCATGATTATGTTGGCTACATCCATAGCTGATAGCATTTGTAATCAGCTAAGTGGCATGTCTTTTGCAATGAGTGACAGTTAATCTAATCACATGAAGCCTTTTAAGGAGGATTCAGAAGAGATAGTCTCTCTTCCTGCTTCAGCCAGTGAGCCTCTCCTGTAGAGTCTGTCCAGACCCTTCACTGAAGTTACCATCTTGTGACCTGCCCCAGAGACCTTGGACTCTACATTTCCAAGTTTACATGAGACACTTTTATAAATTTTATAACTATGGATATTTCATGCTGATTCTGTTTCTCTAGGGAACCCTAGCTAATACAGCTGGGTACCAAAAGGAGGTGGTTCTAAAGAAACAGAATCTTAAAAATGGGTTCTTGTGATTGATTTTCTACTCTGAGTAGACTCAAAGGCACTAAGGACTCTGTTTCCCATAATCGGAATGATACTTCCAATCCATGGGGAGAGTTGGCAAAAGAAATAGTCAAAATATCACCATTTGATTCCTCTAATGCTTTGCTTTTATGAAGCCAGCCTTGGGGGATAATGTTTTTTACACCTTTATGGAGTTTTGTGGCAATAGGAGGTATAGAAATGTTGGCTGGTTGATGTTAGATGTGCTGTATACATTACTGAATGAAAGGGATAGGCTTAAGGCTTCAAATGAGAAGCTCATGTGCCATGTGACAGATGTAAAATCTTATTTTCTGTAGCTGTAAACTTAAAAATCAGACTCAGAATCCTACAGTTTGATAGAGTAAACTGAAATCACAATCTTGTATGGTGTCTTTCATTAAAGTGAGGGGATTAATTGAAAAGGAGTGGGACCCAAAACATGGGATAGTGACATATGTATTGATAATGATGTCAGTGGAGAAGTTGAAACCCTCTGTCATACTGAGTCTTCTCTAACTAACCCTGTAATAGTTTGCCCTGAAGACATAGCCACCCCACCTCCAGTCTGCCCTGAGGAATTGGCCACCCAACCTCCACCTGACAGAATTAGCCCTAGAGTGATTAATCATGTTTCACCAGATGAAACTGCAAATGAATGCCCTGAAGTAAATGGCTTGGAAGATACTTCTAATTCTTTTCATGACCCACCTCCACCACATCTCATTTATTCAAGACCTATAAGTAGACTAAAGTCCCAACAGACCCCTAAAGGTGAGGTACAAATTATCACCCATGAGCTGATACGTTATACTCCAAAAGAACTATGAGTTTTCCAATTTACATAGGCAAAAATCAGGGGAATATGTGTGGCAATGGATTTTAAGGGTGTGGGATAATGGTGGGAGGAATACAAAACTGGAGAAGGCTGAGTTTATTGATATGGTCCCACTAAGCAGAGATTCCACATTCAGTGTTATAGCTCAAGAAGTTTAAAAAGGCATTAACAGTTTGTTTGGATGGTTGTCTGAAACATGAATCAAAAGGTGGCTGACAATACCTGAGGTTGAAATGGCAAAAACTGTCCTGGTATATTGTAGATAAGGGGATCCAGAGGCTTAGATAAATTGGAATGTTAAAATGGATTTATCATGGAAAGCCTGCTCATATACCCTAGAAATGTCTGAAGGATGCACCTTTTACTAAAAGTGTGAAAACTAAATTTGTAGGGGTAGCACCATCATCCCTGAAAAGCTCTGTAGTTTCCCTACTCTGTAGGTCAAATATTACTGTGGGAACTGCTGGCATTGAGCTGTAATCCTTAAACACAATGGGGATGACCAAATCCTGAGTTGGCAGAAGGCAGGTGGCAGCAAAATACAAGACAAAGTGGACATGACTATTATAATGAATAGCCGACTCAAAACAGGAGTCAAAATAATCTGATTTGTAGAGTCTTATGGCATTGGCTAGTAGCTCATGGGGTACCTAAAAGCAAAATAGATGGGCAGTCCACTAAATTCTTGTTTAAGATGTATAAACAAAAGAGTTCTAGGTCAAGTAAACAGAAGTCTAACTTACATTACAAAAACAGAAAGTCATGGCATCTTAAACAATTTCCAAACTTGAGACAGTTGACAGACCCAGAGTCCTTTGAATGAGGGGAGGACCCTGTTTCACTGCCACAAATTTATACTGTTAATCTTCTTCCAACCCTTTCCTGAGGAGACTGACAGCCTTTTACCAGGGTAACTGTGCATTTGGGAAAAGGAAATAATTAGATATTAAGGGGATTATTATATACCAGTCCAAAAGTAACATTAATTCCAGGGGACCCAAAACATTACTCTTGTCCACCAGAGTGGGGACTTATGGAGGTCAGATGATCAATGGAATTTTCACTCAAGTCCATCTCACAGTGGGTCCAGTGGGCCCCCATACCCATTCTGTAGTTATTTCCCCAGTTCCAGAATGCATAACTGGAATAATCATATTAAGCAACTGGCAGAATCCCCACATTGGCTCCCTAACTCATGGAGTGAGAGCTATTATGGTAAAAAAGGCCACATGGAAGCCACTAGAACTGTCCTTACCTAGCAAAATAGTGAATCAAAAGCAATACCAGATTTCTGGAGGGACTGCAGAAATGACTGCCACTCTTATGGATTTGAAGGATACACGGGTGTTGATTCCCACCACATCTCTCCTAATTGGCTTGTGCAGAAAACAGATGGGTCTTGGAGAATTACAGTGCATTATCATAAACTCAAAGTGGTGGTAACTACAATTGCAGCTACTGTTCTGGATGTATTATAATTCCTTGAGCAAATCAGTATATCCCCTGGTATCTGGTATGCAGGTATTGATCTGGAAAATGCTTTTTTCTCAATAGCTGTTGGTAAAGACCACCAGAAACAGTTTGCTTTCAGCTGGCAAGGTCAGCAATATACTTTCATTGTCTTACCTCAGGGGTATATCACCTTTCCAGCCCTATGTCATAATCTTGTCTGCAGGAAGCTTAATCGTTTCTCCCTCTGATAAAACATCACACTGGTCTATTATATTGATGATATCATGTTGATTGGACCAAGTGATCAGGAAGCAGCAACTACTCTAGACTTATTAGTAAAGCATCTACATGTCAGAGGATGGGAGATAAGTCCAAAAAACACAGGGACCTTCCACCTCAGTGAAATTTTGAAGTGTCCAGTGGTGTGGGGGATGCTGAGATATCCTTTCTAAGGTGAAGAATATTTGCTGCATTTGGCCCCTCTTACAACCAAAAAAGAGGCACAACTCATGGGCTGTTGCTAATGGTTAGGCTGGATGTTCAGGAACTTGGAAAAACCATAATTGGAAAATTTCTAAGTGAGCTGAAAACATTAAGATATTTGTGTCCCATGTGAATGCACACAGGAGGATAACTTCAACAGAGAAAGGTTTTAATAATCAAGTGAATAAAATAACTTGTTCTGTGGATAGAAATCAGCCTCTTTCCACAGCAACTCCTGTCATTGACCAATGGGCTCATGAACAAAGTGGTCCTGATGGTAGGGATGGAAGTTATGCCTGGACTCAGCAACATAAAGTTCCACTCACTTAGGCTGACCTGGCTACAGCCATGCTGAGTGCCCAAATTGCCAGCAGCAGAGACCAACACTCATCCCCCAATATGGCACCATTCCCCAAGGTGCCCAGACAAACACATGGTGGCAGGTTAATTACATTGGACCATTCCCTTCATGGAAGGGCAGCGATTTGTTTTAACTGGAATAGATGTATACTCTGGATATGGGTTTGCTTTCCTTGCATGGAATGCTTCTGCCAATACTATCATCCATGAGCTTACAGAATGCCTTCTCCATTGTCATGGTATTCCATGCAGCATTGTATTTGATCAAAGCACACACTTCACAACAAATGAACTGCAGGAATGGACACACGCTTATGGAATTCTCTGGTTTTACCTTGTTCCCCATTATCCAGAGACAGCTGTATTAATAAAACAGTGAAATGGTCTTTTAAATACTCAATTATGGTTCCACCTAGGTGGCAATATCTTACAGGGGTGGGGTGATGCTCTCCAGGAGGCTGTACATACTCTGAGTCAGTATCCACTGTATGGTACTGTTTCTCCCATAGCCAGGAACCAAGGGATAGAAATGGAAGTGGCACCACTCACTATTACCCTTAACAATCCACTAAGAAAATTTCTGCTTCCTGTCCCTGCAACCTTGAGCTCTGCTGGTCTACAGGTTTAGTTCCAGAAGAGGTAATGCTTCCATGAGAAGAAACAGCAATGATTCCATTGAATTGGAATCTAAAACTGCCACCTGATCATGTTGGGCTATTCATGCCCCAAGTCAACAAGCCACAGAGGAAATGATTTTACTGGCTAGGGTAATTAACCCTGGCTGTCAGGGGGACATAGGACTGCAACTACACAATGGCAATAAAGAAGCATTTTCCTGAAATATAGGAAATCCCCTATGGTGCCTTTTAATACTACCATGCCCTGTGATTAAAATCAATGGAAAAATGCAACAACCCAAGTGAGGCAGGAGTACGAATGGCTCTAAAACTTCAAAAAATAATGGTTTGAATTACCCCACCAGGCAAAGAACTGTAGCTGGATAAAGGAAACATGAAATGGGTAGTAAAAAATGGTAGTGATAAATATGAATTATGGCCACATAATCAGTTACAAAATCAAAAACTGCAATGCTGTTTTGTTCATATTATAATATTTAAGTTGTAAAATGTCAAATTTCAAAATAAATATTACCCAAGGACTTGCACCCTATTCTGGGGAAGTTTAATGCATTTCCGGTTGTACACAGGATAGTTAGGTATTGTTAGGTGAGAAAAAAATGTGTCATCATTTTCTGTTTAGAAATTAAGTATGGTTTAAGGTAATGTGTATAGCTGCTAAGTTAAAAAGGTGCGAACTGTCATAGTCAGATTCATGTGTCAACCTGGCCACTTGGTGGTGTCTGTTTCTCTGGTTGGGCAAGTGCTGACCTGTCTGGTGCTATAAGGACATTTCATAGACTTAAATCATGATTACACAGGTGCATCCACAGCTGATTGCATTTGTAATCAGCTAAGGGGAGTATCTTCTGCAATGAATGAGACTTAATCTTATCACAGGAAACATTTTAAAGAGGATTCAGAAGAGACAGTCTCTCTTCCTGCTTCGGGCAGTGAGTTTCTCCTGTGGAGTTTGTCCAGACCCTTCATCAGAGCTACAAGCTTGTGGCCTGATGCAGACCTTGGACTCTACATTCCCATGGTTATATGACACATTTTTGCAAATTTTGTATTTACAGCTATTTCTGCTGATTCTGTTTCTCTAGAGGACTCTAGCTAATACAGTGACATACCAGAAATGGAATAGTTTTAAAAGGGGAATTTATACATTCCAATTTTACAGTATTAAGGCTATAACAATGTCCAAATGAAGGCATCCAGGGAAAGATACCTTAATTCAAGAAAAGCTAAGGGGCCCAGAACACTTCTGTCAGCTGGGAAGGCATGTGGCTGGCATCTGCTAGTCCTTTGGCTTCTGGTTTCAAGCAGCTTCCTGGGGCATATTCTTTCTGCATCTCCAAATGTCTGGGTCTCATGTTGGCTCTCTCAGCTCTGTCATTTCTGAGGCTTCTCCAAAATGTTTCCCCTTTTAAAGGCCCCATTAAACAAATCAAGGCCCATCTCTAATGGATGGGCTCACATCTCCATCTAATCAAAAGGTCATACCCACAGTTGGGCATATCACTTCTCCATGGAAATAATCCAATCAAAAAGGTTTCCATTCTGGAGAATAGTTCTGGTCCTACAGGATTGGATCAGAATCAAAATATGTCTTTTCTGGGGTACATAATAGTTTCAAACCTGCACACCAGTACCAATTTTAATGTTTTCCAAATTTTATCCCTTCTTTACTCCCCACAGTGAATCCCAGATGAACTGGAAAGTGGAAAATGGCCCCATCCCCTTCCCTCCTCCAAACCAAGAGCACTACACCCTTGGCCCAGATCCTCAAGAAAATGTTCTTTTGGTCTTCAGGGTCAATCTTGCTAAAAACTCTGTACTAGTTTACAACAAAAGTGAAACCACAAAACCCCCAAGGGCATTCATCAGATCCTTCTCCATTCTTCCTCTGTGCCAGGCTGCCTCTAAAGCTGGCTTCTCTTGTCAACACCTTAAAAACTGACACACACTCACACATTGAAGAGAGAAATTCTAAGCTAGAATACTCAGCTAGTTGGAGACCAGACTTCACTATCCTCTACACAGTCTCATCTCCTGTCATGGCCATCCAGTGTGTTTGGGGAAATGCAAACACTGTCATCTAGAGATCAGAGCTACAGTTACTCAAAAATTCTGATTAAACTTCTTGTAAGGTTTCCTCCTCACTGTTTGCAATGTAACCTAGAATATAAGGGCCTATATATCATTATAAGCACCATAGATTAGTACTTAAGACATCTGTTAGAAGACTTCAGTATGAATTCTAGTTCTAGTTTAAGACAGGAGATTTAAGTTTCAGCTTTCTCAGCTGAAAGTAGGTGTAGTAACACTTAACAATTTTTGAAAGATTTCAAAGAGATGATGCGTGTGTTAGCTACAGACTTAACCTTAGACTAAAATATGAGACACCCTAAGATGAAGATTTTTATCTGTTCTATCACTTAATAAATCTTTGGTATCTAAAATAGGCTTTGATGGAAAATAGACACATGGAAAGCTTCTATTGACTGAATTAGTGGTAACATTTTGTGATAGTGATAGTGGAAAGTATTATCATTCATTGTTAATTTAACAAATAGTTTTAAAAGCCTATATATAATCCACTTACTTGTCATGTGGATTACATGTGCTGTGATAAGCAAAATAGAGCTCTACTCTCAAGGAATTATAATCTAATAATAAGAGGAAATGCAAAGTATTATGCACAGAAGTCAGTAGGGGGTAAGTGTAGAAATTTATAACATATGTTTTCTTGTTGCTTCTATATTTTCCATAAAATAAAAAACCAATGAGCCATTGAGAGTGTGGATATATGAGGTTTATTAGACATGAAATATAACACACAGTTTTCAAGCAAAACAATAGAAAAAGATATGCCATGCAAAAACTAATCAAAACAGAGTTGATACATTATAATCAAAAGAGACAAATTGACATTTTAGGATAAAAAATTGGTAGAGGTGAAGAGGGTTATTTAAAAATAATGAAAGTACTTAATTTTGAAGGGTGTTATCAAAAAAGTGAAAAGAAAACCTATAGAACAGGAAAAACAGTTGCAAACCATATGTCTGATAGTGTTTAATGCCCAAAATACATAAAAAACTATGATAATTCAACCATGAAAATATAAGAAACCTAATTTTGAAAAGGGTGAAGGATGTGAGCAGGTATTTCTCTAAAGAAGATAAACAAATTACCAAAAACCACATGAGAAAGATGTTCAACATAATTAGTCATAAAGCAATAGAAAATCAAAACCACATCACACCAATTAGGATAGTAATATTTTAGTGGAAAATAACAGGTGTTGGTAAGGATGCAGAGAAATTGGGACCTTTATATATTGCTCTTGAGGTTGTTAGATGCTGTTGCCACAATAGAAAACATTTTGTCAATTCCTTAAAGAATAAAAACAGTATTACCACATGACCTGGCAATTCCAATTCTAGTTATATAACCAAAAGAATTGAAAGCAGGGACTCAAACTCATACCTGTACATTAATGTGCACAGTAGCATTATTTACAATTGACAAATGGTGGAAAAACTTAAATATCCATCAGCAGATGAATACATAAGCATAATGCTATATATTCACACTATAGAATATTATTCAGCTGTAAAAATGAATGAAGTTCTGATACATGCCATAATATGGGTGAATCCTGAGAGCATCACATAGAGTAAAATAAGCCAGGAACAAAAGGAAAGTATTGTATGAATCCTCTTATATTGAAATATCTAGAACAAGCAAATTCATAGGAATAAAAATTAGATTGGTGGTTATTGGAAGCTGTGGAAAGAGAGAAAGAGAAATTATTTCTCAATAGACACAGAGCCTTAGTTTGGGGTCATGATAAAGTCATGGTAGTGGAGGGTGATGATGGTAGCATAACACCATGAATCTACATAACACCACTGAAAGCTACACTTAGTAATGGTTAAAATGGAAAATTTTGTGTGTTACCACAACAAAAATAAAAATGATGCTCAATTATAAAGATCTCATAATCCTTAATCTGCATTGATGTAACATAGATTCATTGTTTGTAAATTTTATGTAATTCTATGAACACGTGTTGTATTTCACAATAATATGATTTTCAAGTGTTGATGGTGATTTCCAAAGAAATGGTTTATTTCTCAGAGACACTTAATTTAGAAATGAACTAAAACACAGAATGTACAAGAAAGTTGATAAAAAGAGAGTGAGAATCTCAGTACAATGGCCTGTCCTTACCCATTCTATTTAAATTAGGAGCACTGTATCTGAAATATAATCACATTATTTTCCACACCACCAACAGAGAGTCAATGATAGTTTCTATGATGGATATTTTCAAATGTCAGCAAGTAGCATATGAGGTATCTGAAGAGATTAAAATTATTTCCTTCAAGAAAAATGACAGGATTGTAAACACTGAGGCAGCAGAAGCTTTCAAAGCCTTTCAAGTATCAGGACAGTTCAGAACTTTAAAATTTTTAATTAACTAGCTCATCCTCTTTAGCAGAAAACAGAAGATACACAGTTGTCCTTGCTCTTCAAAGTTGGTTGTCTACTTCCCATTTGTTTGAACCATTTATAAGCATGTTTTTCTGCAACTTTGTCTCTATCTTCTCCATTCAAAGCAGTTTAGAGGTTGGGGTGTAGTGCAAAAACCAGGATTGAGGCCGCAGGCCTCCAGGAACATTCCGCAAAATTAGAGCAGGCTAAGACTAAGGGACCGCAGTTTCGGGAAGCAAGTGATTTATTAGCTCATGCGCAGGGGGCCCAGCCGAGTCACCTCAAAAGTCTGAGCCCCAAACAAAAGGAAACATTAGCTTTTATAGACTGTACAATATGTTAAAGACAAGGTAAACAATTGGCAGAGTTGAGAATGGCCCAGGGCCTATAGACTGTTGAAGGGCCCCTACCCCAGGAATATTTTATCCTGCCTATGTGCATTTTCACTAGTTCCTGAAGACTAGGGGAAGGGGTTTTGGGGTTTTCCACAGACAGCACAGCTAAATCAGAAAGAGCGGGAGGCCTGCCTGCTACATTTCCCCCCTTTGATCCTTACCCCGACTTAATAGGGAGGGGTTATAGCATCACCTTATATTTAATGGTTTGTATTTTTTATTAGGAGGATTCATGCTGTGACTCGCCAGGCTACAGCATTTTCAATGAATTTGATGAGGGCTCTGATTACACAGGAACCTTCAGTGATTAATATGGTAAATAGGGGACCAGCTAGCAGCAGGATCCAGTTAGTCCAGTTTTTGTTTGTTTTCTGTCCTGGTTTCAGACCAGCTTTCTATGTTCCCGAACTTTAGCAGCACTTATGCCAGACTGGTTTACAAAGAAACAGCACTTTTTCCCTATGAAGATACATATCCCTCTATAAGGGTTGCTGCTGGGTGGGAGGCTACCACTGCTAAACTGATACTAACTAATAGAACAAGTATCCCGATTGAGAGCAGAAGCCAACAATTAGTCTAGCCTGTAAGGAATACTAGGGGCTGTGGCTAGGGAAACACAGGGGAGTTTAGGGAGTGTGCTGAAAGTTCAGGAGGACTTATGAGGGGAGGGAGGGGATACTCAGACTGGTTTGCAGCTCCTCAAGTTTCGGCCATGCATAGATCAGTCAGCTTCTGGGGGTGACAGAAGCAGGGCTTGATGATCTCCTCAAGCTTCAGCCATGCATGGGTCAGCCAATTCCAGTTGTGCAGGAGTGGGACGCGATAGCTTTCAGAGAATGATGCGGGTGGGATGTCCAGGGACAGGCGTACACTCCCAGAGGTCCTCTGCTGTGGCTCTCTTGACCTGGGAGTGGTGGATCCATGGAATGATCTCTGCGACTTTGAGTCGCAGCTGTAGGGGTAGCTAAGACAACACAATAAGGGCCTCTCCATTGAGGCTGGAGGGAGCCTTTTTTCCAGTCCTTGACCCACACTAAATCCCCTGGCTCAAATTCATGAATGGGAGGGTAGATGCTGAGAGGTTCATACACTGCCTCCAATGCTTTCTCTTTTAACTCATTCAGGACCCGTCCCAGCTGTACTAGGTGTTGATTCAGACTTAGATTTCCAATTTCTCTGAGGTTTCCATGTAGAACCCTAGGAAGGGGTGGCGGCCTTCCATATATTAATTCAAAGGAAGAGAATCCCATTTTTTTAATTGGGGTGGACCTGATTCTAAATAAAGCTATAGGGAGTGCCTGTACCCAGGTCAGTTTTGCCTCCTGGCAGATCTTCCTTAATTGTCCCTTTCGATTCATCCACTCCACTTTCCCACTGCTTTGTTGCCAGTAAGCAGTGTGGAGCTTCCAAGTTATCTGTAAAGCTTTTGTCAGCTTTTGAAGGGCTTCAGCCACAAAAACAGGGCTGTTGTCAGAGCCAATGGTAAGTGGCATCCCATACCGAGGAATGATGTCCTTCAGAAGGGCTCGTGCCACTTCCTGTGTAGTTTCTGAATGTGTGGGATATGCTTCTACCCATCCTGAGTAGGTGCAGACAAATACCAGAAGGTATTGATATCCTTGGGCCTGCGGCAGCTCTGTGAGGTCCACCTGTAGAGTTTTGAATGGGCTGAGGCCAGCCAGCTGGTTGTTCAGACCCCCCAGTTTTGTGCTGGGCTGTTTGGCATTGTTTTTTTGACAGGTAATGCATCTTTTGCATGCTAGTTTCACCCAGGAGTGAAGCCTAGGTATGTAGAGGTGACCACTCAGGCTGGCAGTAAGAGCTTTTTCCCTGAAGTGAGTCTGGTGGTGAACATGCTGTATGAAAGGCCATGCTAAGTTATCAGGAATTACAATGTGTCCATCGTGTAATATCCACCATCCCTCATGACTCATTTTCCCTTCCTTGCATAACCAGCTGCTTTCCAGCCTTGAGTAAGTTGGTGTTTTCTTCCAGCACCATAATGGATGGGGGATGAGAGGGGTGACAAGCAGTTTGTCCTTTGGGGGAAGAGTTAGGTGCCCTAGCGTGGCATGCTTGGCAGCTGAATCTGCTTTTCGGTTGCCTGTCACCATTAAGGAGTTGCCTTTTTGGTGACCGCGGCAATGAATAACAGCTACAGCAGTGGGGGCCCATACAGCTTCCAACAGAGCTAGAATTTCTGGTCCATATTTAACATGCTTTCCCCCAGCTGTCATTAGTCCCCATTCTTTGTATAATGCCCTGTGTACATGTAGGGTTGTGAACACATACTTTGAGTCAGTATAAATATTAGCCTCCTGTCCTGCTGCTAATTGTAGACCCCAAGTGAGGGCTATGAGCTCAGCTTTCTGGGCTGATGTTCCCACAGGCAGGGCTTCTGCCTCTAAAACATCTGCTAAAGTAATGATGGCATATCCTGCATAGTGCACTCCATCTTTTATCATACTGCTCCCATCAGTGAACAGTTTGATGTCAGGATGTTTTAATGGTTGGTCTGTAAGGTCAGGTCTGCTGGAGTAGACTTCGTCCACAGTTTCCATGCAGTCATGTTCTGAGGCTCCTGGTCCCACAGGCAGCAGGGTGGCCGGGTTGAGGGTCTGACAGACACCAAGATGTAAGTTTGGGGTTTCACATAAAGTAGGCTGATACTTGGTGAGCCTTGCATTTGATAGCCAGAGATGCCCTTTTTGTTCCATGAGGCTGGTGACTGAATGGGGGACCAGCACAGTTAGCTTCTGCCCAAATGTGAGCTTCCCAGCTTCATGGACCAGGAGGGCAGTGGCTGCAACAGCTCTCAGGCAAGAGGGCCACCCCAGTGCTACATTGTCTAGCTGTCTGGAGAGATAGGCAAACAGGCCTTTTCCATGATCCAAGGGTTTGGGTTAAAACCCCAATGGCCATTCCTTCCCACTCATGGACAAACAGGGTGAAAGGTTTTTCTAAGTCTGGGAGGCCTAAACTTGGGGCTTGCATAAGCAATGTTTTTAGACATTGGAAAGCATACTCCTGCTCAGTTCCCCAATGGAATGGGTCCTGATCGCCCCCCTTAGTGGCTTCATAGAGGAGCTTGGCTAAGAGTGCATAGTTCGGAATCCAGACTCTGCAGAACCCAGTGGCTCCTAAAAATTCTCTAATTTGTTTTTGGGAGGTTGATGTGGGGATTGTACAAATTACCTGCTTGCACTCTGGCCCCAGGCTTTGGGTTCCCTGTTGTAAGTAAAAACCTAGGTATTTGACCTGCTGTTGGCAGAGTTGGGCCTTTTTACGAGACATGTGGTAACCCGCCTGATCTAGGTGGTGGAGGAAATGCTCCATCCCTTGCTTACAGTCATCGAGAGACTCGGCGGCTAGCAAGAGGTCATCTACATACTACAGGACAGTACAATTATAATTTCTGGCTTGGAATGATTGTAAGTCTTTCCCCAGTGCTTGCCCAAAACTAGTGGGAGAATTCTTAAACCCTTGAGGCAGCCGGGTCCAGGTGTATTGCCTTTTGTTTCCCTCAGAGGGCCTTTCCCATTCAAAGGCAAATATCTCCTGACTAACTGGGGCTATTCGTATGCAGAAGAAGGCATCTTTTAAGTCCAAACAAGAGAACCAATTAGCTTTTCCAGGGACCAGGCTGAGGAGGGTGTATGGATTTAGAGCCACAGGATGGATCGTTTCTGCAGCTGCATTAACTGCTCACAGGTCCTGGACGGGGCGGAATTCCCCAGTTTGAGCTTTTCTCATGGGCAGCAGTGGAGTGTTCCATGGAGAGTTGCACGGTTGGATGATTCAGTCTGCTTCTAACTGCACCAAGTGGCTTTGAATCCCTTCGAGAGCCTTTTGAGGGATC
>PVIY010031117.1:0-30251 GCA_004026745.1 Myrmecophaga tridactyla | reverse complement strand
GGAAAAATGCACAGCTAACATCATCCTCAATGGGGACAGATTAAAAGCTTTCCCCCTGTGCTGGTTTGAAATGATTTATGTACCCTAGAAAAGTCATGTTTTAATCGTTATCCCATTTTGTAAAGGCAGCCATTTCTTCTAATCCCTATTCAGTACTCTGTGTTTGAAACTGTAATTAGATCATCTCCCTGGAGATGTGACTCAATCAAGAGTGGTTGTTAAGCTGGATTAGGTGGAGATGTGTCTCCATCCATTTGGGTGGGTCTTGATTAGTTTACTGGAATCCTATAAAAGAGGAAACATTTTGGAGAATGAGAGAGAACTACAAGAGAAAAAGCCATGAGATTTGGAGAGAGCAGAGAAGGATGACAGAACGCTGCAGAATGACATAGCCATGAGAAGCAGAGAGTCCACCAGCCAGCGACCTTTAGAGATGAAGAAGGAAAATGCCTCCCAGGGAGCTTCATGAAACAGGAAGCCAGGAGAGAAAGCTAGCAGATGATGCCATGTTTGCCACATGCCTTTCCAGATGAGAGAGAAACCCTGACTGTGTTCGCGATGTGCCTTCTCACTTGAGAGAGAAACCCTGAACTTCATCGGCCTTCTTGAACCAAGGTATCTTTTCCTGGATGCCTTCAATCGGGCATTTCTATAGACTTGTTTTAATTAGAACATTTTATCTGCCTTAGAACTGTAAACTAGCAATTTATTAAATTCCTGCTTTAAAAAGCCATTCCATTTCTGGTATATTGCATTCCGGCAACTAGCAAACTAGAACACCCTCTAAGATCAGGAAGAAGACAAGGATGTCCACGGTCACCATTGTTATTCAACATTGTGTTGGAAGTTCTAGCCAGAGCAATTAGACAAGAAAAAGAAATACAAGGCATCAAAATTGGGAAAGAAGAAGTAAAATTCTCATTGTTTACAGATGATATGATACTGTATGTCAAAAATCCCAAAAAACCCACAGCAAAACTACTAGAGCTAATAAATGAGTACAGCAAAGTGGCAGGTTACAAGATCAACACTAAAAAATCTGTAGTATTCCTATACACAAGTAATGAGCAATCTGAAGGGGAAATCAAGAAAAAAATCCGTTTACAACTGAAACCAAAAGAATAAAATATTTGAGAAAAAATTTAACTAAGGATACAAAAGACCTACACAAAGAAAACAACAAGAAATGCTAAAAGAAATCACAGAAGACCTACATAAATGGAAGGGCATATCCTGTTCATGGATTGGAAAACTAAATATAGTTAAGATGTCAATTCTACCTAAATTGACTTATAGATTCAATGCAATACCAGTTAAAATCCCAAAAGTTTACTTTGCAGAAATAGAAAAATCAATAACCAAATTTATCTGGAAGGGCAGTGTGCTCCGAATAGCTAAAAAATATCTTGAGAAAGTAAAATGAAGTCGGAGGTCTCACACTACCTGACTTTAAGGCATATTACGAAGCTACAGTGGTCAAAACAGCATGGTACTGGTATAAAGATAGATATACTGACCAATGGAATCAAATAGAGTGTTCAGATATAGACCCTCTAATCTATGGACAGTTGATCTTTGATAAGGCAGTCAAGCCAACTCACCTGGAACAGAATAGTCTCTTCAATAAGTGGTGCCTAGAGAACTGGATATCCATATGCAAAAGAATGAAAGAAGATCCATATCTCACACCTCACCTTATACAAAAACTAACTGAAAATGGATCAAAGACCTAAACATCAGACCTAAAACCATAAAACTTTTAGAAGAAAATATAGGAAAATATATTATAAGACTTGTAATAGGAGGCAGTTTCCTAGGTCTTACACCCATAGCATGAGCACTGAAATATATAAATGGGAACGCCTCAAAATTAAACACTTTTGTGCATCAAAGAGTTTTGTGAAGAAATTAAAAGGCAGCCTACACAATGGGAGACAATATTTGGAAACAACATATCAGATAAGGGCCTAATATCCAGAATATATAAAGAGATTGTTCAACTCAACAACAAAAAGACAGATAACCCAATTACAAAATGGGCCAAAGACATGAACAGACACTTCTCAGAAGAGGAAATTCAAATGGCTAAAAGGTGAAAAGATGCTCAACTTCTCTGACTATTAGGGAAATGCAGATCAAAACCACAATGAGACATCATCGACACCCACCAGAATGGCCATTATCAAAAAAACAAACAACCAAAAAAAAAACAGTAAACAAAAAGTACTGGAGAGGATGTGGAGAAAGAGGCACACTTATCCACTGTTGGTGGGAATGTCAAATGGTACAACCACTATGGAAGGCAGTTTGGTGGTTCCTCAGGAAGCTAAGCATAGAATTGCCACATGACCCAACAATACCATTGGTAGGTATCTATTCAGAGGACACGAGGGCAAGGACACAAATGGACATTTGCACACCAATGTTTATAGCAGCATTATTTACAATTGCCAAGAGATGGAAACAGCCCAAATGTCCATCAACAGATGAGTGGTTAAACGGGCTGTGGTATATACATATGATGGAATATTATGTACCTGTAAGACAGAATAAAATCATGAAATATATAACAACATGGATGGACCTTAAGGATATTATGCTGAGTGAGATTAGCAGAAACAAAAGGACAAATACTGTATTGTCTCACTGATATGAACTAATATTAATGAGTGAACTTGGAGAATTTTTCTTATGCATTATATAGAGATCCCCTTTTTAGTTTGTGGTGCATTAGAGTGGCAAGAAGGAAGTACCTGAAACAGTAGAGCTGTGTTCCAGTAGCCATGTTTCTTGAAGATGATTGTATAATGATATAGCTTAGCAGTGGGACTGTGTGATTGCAAAAACTGTGTCTGGTGCCTCTTTTATCTAGGGTATGGACAAATGAGTAAAAATTATGGATAAGAAATAAATAATAGGGGAAACAAGTTAAAATAAATTGAGTTAGATTGAAATACTAGTGGTCAATGAAAGGGAGTGGTAAGGAGTATGGCATGTATGAGATTTTTCTTTTTTCTTTCCTTTGCTTGAGAGATGCAAATGTTCTCAAAAAATGATCACGGTGATGAATACACAACTATGTGATGATATTATGAGTCATTGATTGTAACCATGACAGGAATGTTTGTATGTTAAGAATGTTTGTTTGTTGTTTATAATAAAAATATTTTTTTAAAAAAGACCCACTTTGAATTAGGTGGGTCATCTCAATTTAAACAACTTAACAAAAAGGTCCCCCCCACAATTGGTCTGCCCCACAAGAGTGGATTAAAGAACGTGGTCTTTTCTGGTGTGCATAACAGATTCAAAACAGCACACACAACTTGGAATACAGACTCTCAAAATTACTTAAACCCTTATCCTGCAAAGAGACACTAAAAGGTTCATTGACCTTATTTTGAACTTCACTGCTAAATTAACTCAGAAACCTGACACACATAGAAGCACACTTTGGATCTGTAATTTTAAGTCTTTCATACGAGTTGGAAATTTTTCAGTGATAATGTCCTCCATTAGTTTTTCTCCTCCTTTCCCCTTCTCTTCTCCTTCTGGGACACCCACAATACATATATTCGTGCGCTTCATACTGTCATTCAGTTCCCTGAGTCCATGCTCATATTTTTCCATTCTTTTCCCTATATTTTCTTTTGCTTGTCAGATTTCAGATGTTCCACCCTCCAGTTCACTAATCCTATCTTCTGCCACTCGAAATCTAACATTGTAGGTTTCCATTGTCTTTTTTCATCTCTTCTACTGTGCCTTTCATTCCCATAAGTTCTGTGATTTGTTTTTTCAGACTTTCGATTTCTTCTTTTTGTTCATTCCTTGCCTTCTTTATATCCTCTCTGAATTCATTGATTTGACTTTTGATGAGGTTTTCCATGTCTGTTCGAACATTCTGAATTAATTGTTTCAAGTCCTGTATCTCATTTGAATTGTTGGTTTGTTCGTTTGACTGGGCCATACCTTCAATTTTCCTAGTGTGATTTGTTGTTTTTTGCTGGTGTCTAGGCATTTAATTACCTTAATTAGTTTATTCTGGAGATTGTTTTCACTTCTTTTACCTAGGATTTTCTTGCTGGATGAATTTGTTGTCTGTCTGTTCTTTGACATTCAGTTCAGCTTATTCTGGACCACTAGCTTCGGTTTTGTTTAACAGAGCAGAATTTTTCAGTTCTTGTTTTCTTGTTTCTTGCCCTGCTTGTATGGTGCCTTTTTCCCCTCACCCTTAGTAGGGTCTACTTAGGTATTATAGACCCCAGCTGAATTTTCCTAGACCAAACTGGCCTCCTGTCAGGAGGAAAGAATCACCTGTGTCGGTTTTCCCTGAGGGTGAAACCTAGCAGGTTGAAAGACTTTCCTGTGAAGTCTCTGGATTCTGTTTTTCTTATCCTGCCTAGTATGTGGTGCTTGTCTGCCTGCAGGTCCCACCAGCATAAGTTGATGTGGTACCTTTAACTTTGGCAGACTCTCCCTGCTGGGGGGTGTGGTGGAAACAGAGGAGAGTTTGTCAGCTGGCTTTAATGGCTTCCAATTTCCAAGCCCTGGGGTCTGAATTCCTTGAGGGAGGGATTCCACCTGAGTTGGGCTTCACCCCTCCCCTGGGGAAGGCACAGGCTCTGGACAAGCCCTCAAACGAGCTTGTTTCTGCCTATGCCTGGGGCAGTTGCAGCCTGAGAAGCCCTGCTGCTGTATCCAAAGGAGTCAAGCCTTTGTAGAAACACAGCCACTAAAACCTCTGTTTCCTTTTTGTTTTCTTTTTCCATCAGCCCTGCCCCCTCCCTGCTGGGGCAAAAATCAGCAACCTCTGATTTGACCACGTTCACCTGAGCTGGGGGCCTATTTTTAGCAGTCAGAATTTGTGAATTAATTCCATACTTGAAGCTTAGTTGAGCTCAGCCCCTGCTGCTGGTAAAGTCTCTTTCCTTTCCCCTCTGGGAAGCAGCCTGTAGGGGAGGGGCACCAGCTACCATGGCTTGGGGAACTCATGGTTCTGGGGGGACTCACAACCGGTCCAGCTTGTCCAGACTGGGGTACGCTGTGTGTCCAGACACTGACGTGGCCCCAGCAGTTGTTCTGTACTGTTCCTGGCTATTTAGTAGCTGTTCTGGAGGACGAACTAAATCCCACACCTTGCTAAGCTGCCATCTTGGCCTGCCTCAGAAGCACACTTTGGAACAGCAACATGGCCTCCAAAACAAGAAGAGAACCTCAAAACTTCAGAGATGTCCACATTCAGCAATACAGACCCTCAAAATATTAAACACCTCACAAACATGGAGATGGAACTGCAGCACAATTGAAAATAAACCAATCAGCTCAGTGAATTCAAACTCTAGAAAACGTGAAATGTCACACATTGGGAAGTATAACCCCAAAATGTTCAAAAGCCTCACAGCCTGGGAATCAGATCCCCAAACAGCTTGGAGACCTCATTTCTGAAAATCAGACTCCCAAACTCCCCCAAATCCCAAGAAATTCACAGCCTAAGTCAGAGAAACACAAGCATCTCAGTGACCTCACATGCTGTCACACCGACTCCCAGACACACCTCAGGGCCTACTGAGGTTAGCAACTCCCCAAAACCCCAGAGAGCTCATACTTAGAAACATATCCTCCAAGTATTCAAAGCCTTCACATACTAGGAAGCAGAACCCCAAATACTACATTAGACCTCACACCCTAGGACATAGATTCCCAAAGAACTAACTGATCTCACACTTGGGACCTAGTCCCTCAAACAGTACAAGAGCCTTGTACTTCCCACTATAGATTAAGCCTTTTGTCCCATAATGAACATGGTCTAGGTAGTCCAGGAATTGTGACTGCTATTCCTTTTCCAAGGCTAGTACTATGGGGGCAGGGAGGGAGCTTTATCTAGATGTTTCCCATTCTCCCTTTGAAAGCCTGGTAAGGTTCCTTGAGGAAAAGCCAACAAATGGGTGGAAACTCCCTTAAGTTGGGTGGCACACACACCCCTCCACCCCCAAGCCAAAGCCTTGTACATTCTCCCTAGCCTACATGTGGCTTCCAAGAATTCATAAAAATTTTACATTAATGTTCCTGCCAACTTCCATAGCATCTAGTGTCTTCTGTCCCAAGTGAGCAAATGCTTTGGCTCTGTATCTTTCTGCAGGCACTTGTTACTCTCCATTTCAGGATGGCTATCTGTCCTGTGATCTCAGTTCTCTGATGAGTTTCTGCAAAGTCATTTATTTGCTGACTGCCCACCTTTTCTTCTTATCCTAAGGTTGGGAGTTTCTTTTTATCAGCTCTTTACAGATCCAAGTTTTAACCAAAAGTCCCCCACCCCACTCAACCCTCAGGGAGAAACACTCTTTTATTCTAGATCTCATGAAATTCCTCTTACAAAGAAATTTACAAGGACAATGGGCAGCTCACAGTCACAAATAACAAGAATATCTAGTTATCATGAATAATAATCAGTAAACAGGTAACAAATGAAATTGCAAAGACTTCAGATGGTGAGATTATCAGACACAGATTCGAGTACAAATATCTGGTCCAGAGGGAAGCGAAGGATTGGGCTCTGTTTCTATGGCCGGAAAGGGGAAGAAGGATGGTGTTCTGCACGGCGGGATTTCAGAGTTCCAGGGTCCATTCCAAGATGTATCTCTGCCTCTGGAACCTGCCTCTGGGACCTCCCTCTGGCCCAAGACAAGGCATGGAGACTTGGCCTGGAGCAGAGTTGGGCACAGCTTCAGGACTGACATGGGAGTTCCAGTGTGACCCAAGCCCAAGACCCTGAGACTTTCCTGCCCTCCTACCCGAGTACCACCCAACTCCAGGAAGGAGGACCAGAATCGTGAGCAGACCCAGAGAGTTCCATCCCCAGCCACGCCCACCCTGGACTCGATACCAAAGTCCCTGCGCAGCCCCAAATCGCAGGTCTTTCCCCAAAGTGGTGGCCCTGGGTTGGAAAAATGCTCTGGACCCCAGGACATCATGCCTGTCCTCCCTCTTGGATGGGCAAAGGCTCCAGAAGATGACTTGGTTGGAAGGTGGCCTGGTCTGTCCCAACGTTGAAGCCCGGGGTCCGGGGTCCACATTCCAGGCTCACAGTGGTACCAGTGGGTCTTCGGGGTTCATTGCATGCTGCTTACTCTAAAGGCAGTGGGGAGAGAATGAGAGGTGGAAAGTGGGAGTATGCCTGGGATCTTGCCTTGGGCAGGACTAAAGGAGGCTCAGCTCTAGGAGGCAAAGTAGGGGAGGGTTGGATGCCACCTGCCTTGTCTGGTAACCCTAACTCCCGTGAAGGGTAAAAGGTTTTGAGTTTACTGTCCCACGGGAGAGAAGGACAATTAGAGGAAATGTGGAGGAAGAAGGTGCTTGAGCCTGGGTATCCCCTCTGTGTCTGTCCTAGGCCTGGCATGTAGGGTGCCTGGCCGCCATTCCTCCAGGGCATCTGTCTGTTTCTCTGGTCCGTGTGCGCCTCTCCCAGAACAACATTCCTAATTGTCTTAACCAGGCGGCCCAACCCCGCGTTGCTTTCTGCATTGAAGCTCTAGAGACCGAGTTGCTGCAGTCACTGAGCAGGGGTCCCCATGCCCGAGACTGGGCCTCTGCCTCCCTGAGCCCAAACTCAGCTCAGGTCTCTTTGGCATGTCCTCCATGAGCAGCTCACAGAGGGGTCCCTGTCATGTGACTCAAGTCCACCTGGCTAGTGCTGTCTGTAGCAGATGAGACTCTTAATCTCAGGGTTGTGGGTTTGAGCCTCACATTGGGCAGCTTTTTAAAATGCAATTTTATTGAGATATATTCACACACCATATAATCCATCCAGAATATACAATCAGTGGCCCACAGTATCATCACATAGTTGTGCATTCATTACCACAATCACTTTTAGAACATTTTCACTAGTCCCAGAAAAAGAAAACCCAAAACATCCCATACTCCTTATCCCCTTCTATTATTGACCTGTACTATTGATGTGGTACATTTGTTACTGTTGATGAAAGAATATTAAGATATTACTGTTAACTATAGTCCATAGTTGCAATGGGTAAAATTTTTCCATATATTCCTCTATTATTGACTGCTTGTAATAATAGTGTCATACATTTCTTCTAGTTCATGAAAGTTTCTTTGTGTATTTGTACAGCTAATCACAGTCATCATCCACCACAAGATTCGCTGTGTTATACATTCCCATGTTATAACCACCAGCTTTCCTTCTGGTGACATAACATGACTCTAAACTTCCCCTTTCCACAAGACCTCCCTCCAGGCTCACAGTGGAGCCACTGGGCCTTCTGGGTTCATTGCATGCTGCTCGCCCTAAAGGCAGTGGGGAGAGAATAAGAGGTATAATGTATTAATTCCACTCACAATAACATGCTACCATCTCCTCTGTCCATTTCCAAATGATTAAGTTGGACCTAGTTAAAAATTCTTCACATATTAAACAACCACTTCCCATTCTCTAGCCTCATTCTATCTCCTGTATCCTATATTCTAGATTTTATGTATGAGTTTACATTTGTTTTAGTTTGCTAAAGCTGCCAGAATGAAATATACCAGAAATGGATTGGCTTTTAAAAAGGCAAATTTCTTAAGTTTCAAGTTTTCCATTCTAAGGCCACCTAAATGTCCAAACTAAGGCATCTAGGGAACGATACCTTGATTCAAGAAAGGGTCCAGAACACTTCTGTCAGCTGAGAAGGCACATGGCAACGTATGTTTGCTTTCTCTTCTCATTTCATAAGACTTCCCCAGGAATGTTTTCCTTTTGCATCTCCAAAGATTTCTGGCTGTGTGAGCTCTATTGACTTTCAAGCTTTTTCCAAAATGATAGCCTCCTAAAGTGCTCCAGTAAGCAACCCCACCTTGAATGGGTGGAGACTCATCTCCATGGAAACTGTCTAATCAAAAGTTACCACCCACAATTGGATGGGTCAAATCTCCATGGAAACAATAAGCATAGATCCCACCCAGCAAATTGAATGAGGATTAAAGGGCATGGCTTTTCTGGAGTATACTTCAGCTTCAAAGCAGCACACATATAGTTAATTCATATTAATGAGATCATATAATATTTGTCCTTTTGTCTCTGATTTATTTCACTAACATTATGTCCTCAAGGTTCATCCATGTTGTTACATGCTTCAGGACTTCATTCCTTCTTACTACTGAATAAAATTCCATTGTATATATATACTACATTTTGTTTATCCATTCATAAGTTGATGGACATTTTGGTTGTTTTCACATTTTGGCAATTGTGAATAATACTGCTGTCAACATAGGTGTGGAAGTATCTGTTTGTGTCCCTGCTTTCAAGTCTTCTTGGTATATGCTGAGAAGCAGAATTGCCAGGTGGCAAGGCAACTCTATATTTAGCTTTCTGAAGAATCACCAAATTGTCTTCCACAGAAGCTGTACCATTTTATATTCCCACCAGCAGTGAATAAGTGTTCTTGTTTCTCCACATCCTCTCCAACACATGTAGTTTCCTGTTTGTTTAATAGCAGCCATTCTAGCAAGTGTGAAACGATATCTCAATGTGGTTTTGATTTGCATTTTCCTTATAGTTGGTGGAGCCGAAGCATCTTTTCATGTGCTTTATAGCAGTTTGTATTTCCTCCTTGGAAAAATGTCTGTTAATGTCTTTTTGCCTAATTTTAAATTGGATTGTTTAACTTTTTATTGATGAGTTACAGGATTTCTATATATTCTGGATATGAAAACTTTATCAAAATTATCAAATATTTTCTCCAATTGAGTTGGCTATGTTTTCACCCTTTTCTAAAAAAAAATATCCTTTTTTTGCATATATGTAATTTTATTGAAGTATAATCATATAGCATAGAAGCCATCCAACAGACATAATCACTGGCTCAGTACCATCACATAGCTATGCATACAACTCCATGATCAAACTCAGAACTATTTTCATTACTCCAGAAAAGAAAAATGAAAATGAAAACCTAATCCTCCCATACTTTTTATCACCCCACATCATTGACCCTTAGTATCGATGTGGTACATTTGTTACTGCTGATGAAAGAGAGTTAAAATATTACTGTTTAAGTATAGTTCATAGTTTGTAATAGGTACATTTTCCCCCATATACCCCTCCATTATTAACTCCTTATAATAATGTTGTATATCTGCTCTAGTTCATGAAAGGATTTTTAAATATTTGTACAGTTAATTAAGACATTGTCCACCACCAGATTCGCTGTGTTATATATTCCCATGTTTTAAACTCCAACTTTGCTTCTGTGACATACGTGACTCTAAACTTCCCTTTTCCACCACACTCACACATCGCTCATGCTGTATGTTATTCTCACAATAACAGGCTACCATCCCCTTGGTCCATTTCCAAACGTTTAAGGTCAACCTGGTTTAACATTCTGCCCATATTAAACAACTCCTCCCCATTCTTTAATCTCATTCTATGTCTTGTTACTGATTTTTTTTTCAATGAGTTGTAATATTTTTTAATAATTTTTTACTAATTAAAAAATTACAAGAAAGAAACGCAAACATCCCTAATATATGCTTATTCCGTTCTACATATATAATCAGTAATTCACAATATCAACACATAATTGCATATTCATCATCATGATCGTTTCTTAGAACATTTGCATCAATTCAGAAAAAGAAATAAAAAGACAACAGAAAAATAAAACAAAAACAGAAAAATAAAAAAAAATGTTCATACCATACCCTTTACCCCTCCCTTTCATTGATCTCTAGCATTTCAGACTGAATTTATTTTAACAGTTGTTCCCCCTATTATTTATTTTTATTCCATATGTTCTACTCATCTGTTGACAAGGTACATAAAAGGAGAATCAGACACAAGTTTCCCACAGTCACACAGTCACATTGTGAAAGCTATATCATTATACAATCATCATCAAGAAACATGGCTACTGGAACACAGCTCTACATTTTCAGGCAGTTCCCTCCAGCCTCTCCATTACATCTTGGATAACAAGGTGATATCTACTTAATGCGTAAGAATAACCTCCAGGATAACCTCTCGACTCTGTAATCTCACAGCCACTGACACTTTGTCTCATTTCACTCTTCCCCCTTTTGGTCGAGAAGGTTTTCTCAATCCCTTGATGCTGGGTCTCAGCTCATTCTAGAGTTTTTCTCAATCCCTTGATGCTGAGTCTCAGCTCATTCTAAGATTTCTGTCCCATGTTGTCAGGAAGGTACACACCCCTGGGAGTCATGTCCCATGTAGACAGGGGGAGAGTGGTGAGTTCGCTTGTTGTATTGGCTGGAGACAGAGGCCACATCTGAACAACAAAAGAGGTTCTCTTGGGGGTGACTCTTAGGCCTAATTTTAAGTAGGCTTGACCTATCCTTTGTGGGGTTAAGTTTCATGTGAACAAACCCCAAGACTGGGGGCTCAGCTTATAGCTTTAGTTGTCCACACTGCTTGTGAGAATATCAAGAATTCAACTTGGGGAGGTTGAATTTCCCCCCGTTCTCACCATTCCCCAAAGGGGACTTTGCAAATACTTTTCCACTCACTGATCAAATCACTCTGGGATTCATTGGGGCATCACTCTGGACAAACCAATAAAATCTAATGTCCTCCCCAAGGTTCCATGTACTTATGTTGTTCAACCAACTATCTACATAGGTTATATTAGGAGATGCACTAGTCAAAATAGAAACTTTGTACCAAATAAACATTTTTTGATTTAGTCTCACACATAAGTTGAAATTTTAAAATATTAATTACCATCTATTTTCAGCACCCTGCAGTAGTGACATTCCTTTGTTCTTCCTCATGCAAAAACATTTTAAAATTTGTACATTTAGTCATTATCATTATACACTCTAGGCATTCCTAGATTATACCATCTCAATCTTTATCGTCTTTCTTTGTGATTTCATTTATGCCCCCAGCCCTCCTCCCTCTATCATTCTTACATTCAACTTCATTCATTGTTTTAACATAATTGTATTACAGCTAGGTAGTGTTGTGCTGTCCATTTCTGGGTTTTTATATTCAGTCCTGTTGCACAATCTGTATCTCTTCAGCTCCAGTTACCCAATATCTTACCCTATTTCTATGTCCTGATGGTCTCTTTTACCAATGAAATATTCCAAGTTTATTCACTAATGTCAGTTCATATCAGTGAGACCATACAGTAGTTGTCCTTTTGTTTTTGGCTAATCACACTCAGCATAATGTCCTTAAGGTCCACCCATGTTGTTACATACTTCATAACTTTATTCTGTGTTACAGCTGCATAATATTCTATCGTATGTATATGCCACAGTTTGTTTAGCCACTTGTCCGTTGATGGACATTTTGGCTGTTTCCATCTCTTGGTAATTGTAAATAATGCTGCTATAAACATTGGTGTGCAAATGTCTGTTTGTGTCCTTGCTCTCATGTCCTTTGATTAGAGGCACATATAGATGGGTCCTGTTTTTTAATCTATTTTGCCAGTCTATGTCTTTTGATTGAGGATTTTAATCCATTAACATTTAGTGTTATTACTGCACAGGTAGTACTTTCTTCTACTATTTTGCTTTCTGCATTTTATATGTCATATCTAATTTTCCTTCTTTTTACCTTTACTCATAGTCTTCCTTTCTACACTCTTCTCCACTCCTCTCTCTTGTCTTTTTGTATCTGTCTCTAGTGCTCCCTTTAGTATTTCTTGCAGAGCTGGTCTCTTGGTCACAAATTCTCTCAGTGATTTTTTGTCTGAAAATGTTTTAATTTCTCCCTCATTTGAAGGACAATTAAAAAAAATTCTTGAAATATCTTCACACACCATACAATCCATCCAAAGTATACAATCAATGGCTCACAGTATCATCACATAGTTGTGTATTCATCATCATGATCGGTTTTGGAACATTTACATCACTCCAGAAAAAGAAATAAAAAGAAAAAAGAAAAAACTCATACATCCCATGCCCCTTACTGTTCCCTCTCATGAATATGAGTATTGTAATCTACCCACATTTTTAAACCCCTTATCCCCCCCCCATTTTCAATTTATTTTTGTCCTTATTTTTTTTTTTACTCATCTTTCCATACCCTGGATAAAACGAGGGTCAGCCATAAGGTTTTCACAATCACATGGTCACATCAGAAAAGCTATATAGTTATACAATAATTTTCAAGAATCATGGTTACTGGAATACAGTTCAACAGTTTCAGGTACTTCTTTCTAGCCACTCCAATGCACCATAAATTAAAAAAGGATATCTATATAATGCATTAGAATAACCTCCAGGATAACCTCTCAACAATGTTTGAAATCTCTCAGCCGCTGAAACTTTAGTTTGTCTCATTTCTCTCTTCCCCCTTCTGGTCAAGAGGGCATTCTCAATCACATGGGTCTGGCTTATCCCTGGGAATCATGTCCCATGTTGCCAGGGAGATTTACACCCCTGGGAGTCATGTCCCACATAGTGGGGAAGGCAATGAAAAAAAAGTTGGCTTAGAGAGAGAGGCCATATCTTAGCAAGAAAAGAGGTTTGCTGAGGGTGATTCTTAGGCATAATCATGAGTAGGCTTAGCATCTCCTTTGCAGAAATAAGTTACATAGGGGTGAGCCTCGAGATCGATGGCTCAGCCTATTGAATTGGTTGTTCCCACTGCTTGCAACAATATCAGGAATTCCCCAATGGGGAAGTTAAATATTTTTTCCTTTCTCCTCAGTCCCCCAAGGGGGCTTTGCAAGTACTTTTTAATTCTCTGATGAAATTACTCTGGGATGTAACAAGCATAACACTAACCTGTACAAACCAACAAGATCTCACTCCCTATTCAAGATTTCATGTAATTATGGTGTACTAGCTAGGGTTCTCTAAATAAACAGAATCAGCAGAATATATGTATAACTATAAAATTTATAAAAGTGTCTCACATAACCATGGGGATGTAGAGTCCAAGATCTACAGGCTACAAGCTGGCTACAAGCTGACAGCTCCAATGAAGGTTTTCAATGAAATCTCAGGAGAGGCTGAGGAAGAGTGATTGTCTCTTCTGAATCCTCCTTAAAAGTCTTACAGTGATTAGATTAAGTGTCACTTATTTGCTGATGACACACCCCTTAGCTGATTGCAAATGCAATCAGCTGTGAATGCAGCCAACGTGATTATGATTTAAGTCCATGAAATGTCCTCATAGCAACAGACAGGCCAGCACTTGCCCAACCAGACAACCGGGCACCACCACCTGCCCAAGTTGACTGATGAACCGGACCATGACAGTCCACCCCTTGTCAACTCGGCAGTTATACATATCACCTTAAACCATACTTAATCTCTAAATAGAAAACAATAACACACATTATTTCCTCGTCTAACAATACTCAACTGTCCTGCATAAAATGGAAATGCATTAAATCTCTCCAGAAGAGGGTGCAAGTCCTTGGGTAATAGTCACTCCTAAAATTGATATCTTACAACTTAAATACTATAACATGTACAAAACAGCTTATGTCATATGATAAAGGGGATAAAATAAAGAGGAAAACAAAGATATTTGATTTATGTATAAATGCATAGATATTAATTACAAAACAGTCCCTGTTTCTGCAACTGGTCACAGGGTCATAGTTCACATTTATCACTACCTTCTTCCACTACACATTCCATGTTCCCTTTACCCTCAGCAAGCACTTCAGCTCACTGTGCTTCTTTGCCTGGTGGGATGACCCAAACCTTCATTTCTGAAATTCCAGAGCCGTTGGTAGTCCTGCTTGGATTGGGTTGTTACAGTTTTCCATTGATTTTAATCACAGGGCATGGTAGTACTAAGAGACACCCTAGGGGATCTCCTATATTCCAGGAAACCTCTTCTTTATCTCCATTGTGTAGTTGTAGTCCTAGTTCCCCCTGGTAGTCAATCACCTCAGCCAGTAAAGTAATCCCCTTCTTGGCTTATTGATCCAGGGGCATAAATAGCCCAAAGTAACTAGGTGGCAGTCTTAGATTCCAGTTCAATGGAATCATTATTGTTTCTCCTGGTGGAAGCACACCCCCTGCTGAAACTAAAACCTGTTGACCAGCAGAGCTCAAGGTCGCAGGAACAGGAAGCAGAAATTTTCCTAGTGTACCACTATGGGTAACAGTGAGTGGTGCCACTTCCATTTTCACCCCTTGGTTCCTGGACCCATAGATCCTGGCTATGGGAGAAAGAGCACCATACAGTGGATGCTGATTCAGAGCATATACACCCTCCTGGGGAACATCACCCCAGCCCTGCAAGGTATTGCCACCTAGTTGGCATCATAACTGAGTTTTCAAAAGGCCGTTCCACTGTCTATCAATCCAGCTGCCTCTGGATATTGGGGAACAGGGTAAGACCAGAGAATTCCATGAGCATGTGCCCATTCCTGCACTTCATTTTCTGTGAAGTAGTTTCCTTGATCAGAAGCAATGCTGTGTGGAATATCATGACGATGGATAAGGCATTTTATAAGTCCGCAGATGGTAGTTTTGGCAGAAGCATTGTGTGCAGGGAAAGCAAACCCATATCCAGAGTATGTGTCTATTCCAATTACAACAAAACACTGCCCCTTCTATGATGGAAATGGTCCAATGTAATCAATTTGCCACCATGTAGCCAGCTGATAACTTTGGGGAATGGTGCCATATTGGGAGCTGGGTGTGGGCCTCTGTTGCTGGCAGATTGGGCACACAACAGTGGCTATAGCCAAGTCAGCCTTGGTGAGTGGAAGTCCATGTTGCTGATCCCATGCATAACCTCCATCCCTACCACCATGACCACTTTTCTTCATGAGCCCATTGGGCAATGACAGGAGTTGCTGAGGAAAGAGGCTGACTGGTATCCACGAAACGGGTTATCTTATCCATTTGATTATTAAAACATTCCTCTGCTGAAGTCACCCTCTGGTACACATTCCCATTAGACACAAATATCTTCATGTTTTTAGCACACTCAGAAAGGTCTATTCACCTACCTCTTCCCCAGACCTCTTTGTCACCCATTTTCCAATCCTGGTCTTTCCAAGTCCCTGACCATCCAGCCAAACCACTAGCAACAGTCCATGAGTCAGTATATAAACACACCTCTGGCCAGTTCTCCTTCCAAGCAAAATGAACAACCAGGTGCACTGCTCAAAGTTCTGCCCACTGGGAGGATTTCTCCTCACCACTGTCTTTCAGGGACATCCCAGAAAGAGGCTGTAGTGCTGCAGCTGTCCACTTTCAGGTGGTACCCTCATATTGTGCAAAACCATCTGTAAACCAGGCCTGAGTTTTCTCTTCCTCAGTCAATTCACTGTAAGGAACTCCCCAAGATGCCATAGAGAAAAAGAAGGGTGCGATGGCAGGTGTTCAGACCATGAGCATTGGGCCACTTCCTCAAGTAACTAACTTGTACCTTCAGGACCTGCTCTGGCCCTATCTCTAATATACCATCTCCATTTTATGATGGAGTGCTGCTGTGCACACCCAACTTTATGGCTTGGTGGGTCAGACAGCACCCAGCTCATGATAGGCAACTCAGTTCTCATGGTAAATTCGTGGTCCATGGTTAAGTGTTCAGGCTCTATTAAGGCCCAGTAACAGGTCAAAAGGTGATTCTCAAAAGGAGAGTAGTTATGTGCAGCAGATGGTAAGGCTTTGCTCCAAAATCCTAAGGGTCTGCATTGTGATTCTCCTAGAGGGGCCAGTCAAAGGCTCCAGACAACATCTCTATTTGCCACTGACACCTCCAGCATAATTGGATCTGCTGGATCATATGGTCCAAATGGCAGAGCAGCTTGTACAGTAGCGTGGACCTGTTGCAGAGCCTCCTCTTGTTCAGGTCCCCATTCAAAATTAGCTGCTTCTCTTATCACTCAACAAATGGGCTGGAGTAGCACACCCAAATGAGGAATATGTTGTCACCAAAACATATTCCTTTTGTTGTTTCTCTGGACCAACTGAGAGTTGTGCCTCTTTTTTGGTCATAGGAGGGGCCAGATGCAGCAACTTATCCTTCACCCTATAAGGGATATTTTGACATGACCCAAACCACTGGACACCTGGAAATTTCACTGAGGTGGAAGGCCCCTGTATTTTTGTTGGATTTATCTCCCACCCTCTGACATGCAAATGCCTTACCAGTAAGTATAGCATAGTTGCTACTTCTTGCTCACTAGGTCCAATCAACATGATGTCATCAATATAATGGACCAGTGTGATGTCTCATGGGAGGGAAAAACAATCAAGGTCCCTGTGGACAAAATACATAGGGCTGGAGAGTTGATATACCCCTGAGGTAGGACAGTAAAAGTATATTGCTGACCTTGCCAGCTGAAAGTAAACTGTTTCTGGTGGTCCTTACTAACAGCTATTCAGAAAAAAAGCATTTGCCAGATCAATAGCTGCATACCAGGTACTAAGGGATTTTTAATTCTCTGATGAAATTACTCTGGGATGTAACAAGCATAACACTAACCTGTACAAACCAACAAGATCTCACTCCCTATTCTAGGGGATGTATTGATTTGTTCAACCAATGATACCACATCCGGAACAGCAGCTGCAACTGGAGTTACCACCTGGTTAAGCTTACAATAATGCACTGTCATCCTACCAGACCCATCTGTTTTCTGCGCAGCCCAAATAGGAGAGTTGACTGGGGATGTGATGGGAATCACCACCCCTGCATCCTTCAAGTCCTTAAGAGTGGCAGTAATTTCTGCAACCCCTCCAGGAATCCAGTATTGTTTCTGATTTACTATTTTGCTATATAGGGGAAGTTCTAGTGGCTTCCACTTAGCCTTTCCTACCATAATAGCCCTCACTCCACAAGTCAGAGAGCCAATGAAGGGACTCTGCCAGTTGCTCAGTATGTCTATTCCAATTATGCATTCTGGAACTGGGGAAATAACTACAGAATGGGATTGGGGGCCCACTGGACCCACTGAGATGGACCTGAGCTAAGACTCCATAGATCACCTGACATCCATAAGCCCCCACATTGACTGGTGGACCAGAGTGACGTGGTGGGTCCCCTGGAATTAATGTCACTTCTGAATCAGTGTCTAATTATCCCCCAAATATCTGATCATTTCCTTTTCCCCAATGCATAATTACCCTGGCTTAGGGCTATATGTCTCCTTGGGGAAGGCTTGGAGGAAGATTAACAGTGTAAATTTGTGGCAGTGTAATAGGATCCTCCCCCAAAGGACCTGGCCTCCCCCTCATTCAAGGGGCTCTTGAATTGATTAAGGGGTGTGTCTCTGATTTTGTAATTCAAGTTAGACTTCTGTTCACTTGATCTAGATCTCTTTTGCTTATACAGCTCAAACAAGCATTTAGTAGACTGCCCATCTATAGTATTTCTAGGTACCCCATGATCTACTAGCCAACACCACAAGTCTCTGCGAGTCAGATTGTTTTGACTGCTGCTTTGAGTCTGCTGTCCATTATGATAGCCACGTACACCTTGTCTTTGACGATTAAGTGCTGCCACCTGGCTTTTGCCAACTCGGGATCCAATCATCCCCATTGTTTTAAGGATTCCAGCTCAGTGACAGTAGTTCCCACAATGATATCTGACCAACAGAGAAGGACGACTATAAAACTCTTCAGGAATGATGGTGCTAGTCTCACAAATTTATTTCTCACTGTTCTGGTAAAAGGTGCATCCTCTGGACATTCCTGGGGTGTATGAGCAGGCTTTCCATGATAAATCCACTCTAACATTCCAATCTCTCTAAGCTATTGGATCCCCCTCATCTACATTATACTTAGGACAGTTCTGGCATTTCAACATCAGGTAATGTCAGCCACCTTTTGATCCATGGTTCAGCGAACCACCCAAACAAGCTGTTCATGCCTTTTCTAACCCCTTGAGCTATAACATTGAATGCAGAATCTCTGCTTACTGGACCCATATCAATAAATTCAGCCTGATCCAGCTTTATATTCCTTCCACCACTTGCTTGCTTTGGCAGCACATATACTATATTCCTCCCCCCATTATCCCATACTCTTAAAATCCATTGTCACACAAATTCCCCTGATTTCTCTCTATATAAATTGGAAAACTCATGCAGTTCTTTTGGAGTATAGCATACCTCCTCATGGGTGACACTTTGTATCTCACCTTTTGGGGCCTGTTGGGACTTTAGCCTAGTTATAGGTCTGGAAGTAATGAGGGGTGGTGGGGATGGATCAAGAAAATAATTAGAAGTGTCTTCCATGCTGGTGGTGCAGAGGTGCGTGAGAGTGAGTGCTGGGGGGTGGGAGAGGACAGGCGAACGCCGGTGGGGGAGGCCAAGGGTCGGGACACAGCTGTGCACATGGTCCAGCAGTCCACTTGGAGCTGTGGCATCGTGGCCTGGTGGCCAGGCCATCCCCTAATCTTGAACGGCAGCATGGGTGGGCAGCAGGGACCCCTGGCCAGGGCTGCAGAGTTGGTGGCTGCTATGGAGGCAGAGATGGAGGCCCTGGTGGGAGTGGCAGCCGAGGAGGGGGCAGTGGCAGCCAAGGACTCCAGATCCAGTTCTTGGACCCACCCTGGAAAAAGAAGTATCCAGTAGAGATGAGCTCATGGCAGTTACTAAGTTAAAAATTTGTAAGCTGCAAAAATGGCAGTGGGCCAACCAAGAACTGCTACAATTTGAATTTTTTTATTTCCAGAAAATGTTTGGACAGAAGAGATGAGTACTATTTCCACTAAGGCCTAAACTTGCCTACCATACAGATAGTCCTGATCATGTAACATACGAATGGCCCAAGGAAGCCATCAAATTGTTTTTCAGGTTTTACAATGATCTGCAACAAAAATACCCTGAAGTTCCTGAAGTTGTTGTGTGTGGGTACATGTTACAGAATAACAATAATCTGGATGCCTGCTGTGCAGTTCTCTCTCAGGAGAGTACAAGGTATCTTTATGGTGAAGGAGACTTGAATTTTTTGGATGATTCTGGAATTTCTGGACTACAAAATCACATGGCTTCTCTCAACTTGGACTTGCAATCACAGAATGTTTACCACCATGGAAGAGAAGGGAACAGAATGAATGGAAGTCGGACTCTAATGCACAGCATCATTGATGGACAACTTCAAGGTGGCCAGTCCATTAATGAACAATTTCAGCAGGAGCCACAGACAGCACCAGCTCAAATTCCTCAAGGACTTAATGTTTTTGAAATGTCCAGGCCATCTGGTGCTCCAAATTCATCACCACATCTTGGATTTCACTTAGGTAGCAAAGAAACATCTAACCTTTCTCAACAAGCTCCCAGATTTAATCCCATTATGGTAACTTTAGCCCCAAATATCTGGTCATAATACTTCTACATCTTTGCACATCCATGGTGTACCTCACCTGTACTGAACAGTCCACAGGGAAATTCTATCTATATTAGGCTTTATATTACAACTTCTAGTTGTATAGCTTGACAGACACAATGGCATTCTGGCTGGGTATCTCTGTTCAATCCCATGAACCCTCAACAAGTCTATCAACCTTCACAACCTGGTCCCTGGACTACCTATCCTACATCTAACCCCCTGCCACATACCTCAGCCCAGCAGCCCAGTCAGCAAGGCCACCAGACTTCCCATGTCTACATGCCCATCCGCTCACCTACTACTTCACAGCCACCAACAGTCCATTCACCTGGTAGTCCACAGTCTTCTGTCCATGGCCAATATAACATTCAAAATATTTCAACAGGACCTGGGAAAAACCAGATTGAAATTAAACTTGAATGATCAAAAAGAAACAATTCTTCAAAATTGTGTTCCTCCGGACCTTGAATGTCCAGCAGTTCCTCTTCGGTCAATAGTCAAACTTTAAATAGAAATCAGCCCACTGTTTACATAGCTTCCAGGTACTTATGAGGTGTTGTCCCATAGTCAACCTAAGGTCTATATTTCAGCTAATGCCACCCCAGGAGATGACCAGGTGGTGTGGAATCAGCCCACATTCTTCATATCCACTAACACTGGAGCATCTGCCACCTCCAGGAACATGTCTGGGCAAGTGAGCATGGGTCCAGCTTTTATTCACCATCACCATCCCCAAAAGTCAGGCAGTAGGCACCAATTCTGCAACTTCCCCTTGGGTGGTTGTTATGCAGCCCAATACAAGGTACACTTTCAAGATTACAGTTTCTCCCAACAAACTACTGCCAGTCTCTCCAGGAGTGGTGTCCCCTACTTTTGAACTTACAAATCTTCTAAACCATCCTTATCATTATGAAGAAACAGAGAACATTCAGCACCTCATGGACACTGCTTTAGCACCTGTGAATAGAGTAAGTGATGCACGGAAACTGAGCATGGGATCTGATGATGCTACCTACGCAGAAGCTTTTTTGGTATACCAGAAGGCCAAAATGGAATGACTTCAAAGAGAACTTGAGATTCAGAAGAAAAAGTTAGATAAAGTAAAATCTGAGGTCAATGAAATGAAAATAATCTAACTCAAAGGTGCCTACAAAGATCAAATTCCAAATCCCAGATGACTTCCCTCAAAGAAATGCAGCAGTTGAATAGTTGTAATAGATAACTCCAGTTTGACATTGACTGCTTAACCAAAGAAATTGATCTTTTTCAAGCCTGAGGACAACATTTTAATCCCAGCACTATTCATAACTTTTATGACAATATTGGGTTTGTAGGTCCTGTGCCACCAAAACCAAAAGATCAAAGGTCCACCATCAAAACACCAAAGAATCAAGACACAGAAGTTGATGAGGGAGCTCAGTGGAATTGTACTTGTACTTTTTTAAACCATCCAGCTATAATCTGATGTGAACAGTGTGAGATGCCAAGACATTTCTGAGCAAGAAGCCCTATATCTTCTCTAAAACTGCATCTAAAATTCAAGAAACTAGTCTGTCATTAGGGGAAAAGTTTCATTGCTTCATAGGAATTTGTCAAATTGAAGATGTGACAGGATGGTGTTGTGCTAATGCTAAATGCTAGCCCCCAGAGCTCAGAATACCTCAGGATCCTGTCATAGGCATTGAAATCCATCACATGAAAGGCCATAAGCTGAAGGATTCAGCACCTGTCACCTGGCCATGTACAGTGTTACTAGTGTCCCATCTTGAATCATTCTCAACAGCCTAGTGCTTGGGGGCTCCCAGCTCCTTTCACCCTCGTGTCACTACTGGGTTTTGACAGGAGGAAGAAATAGAGTAATAGCTTTTTTTATTTTTAAAGCTTTCAGTGAAATACTACATACACAAAGAAAAGGAACAAGGTGTAACTAAACCGTTTGCTGCCACACAGTACTCATGAATAGGGGAAGAACTTCACAAATCTGTGGTACTCTTGGCCTTGTCTTTGTCTTCCCTGAAGACGTCTCCACTCTGTGAAGCCAGCAGAGTTTCAAGATGAAAAAGAAAGCAGTGAAATGCCCCAAAGCTCTTCTTATGGTACAGATCTCTCGAGTCCTCTTTAAATGATTTCTTCTCTTCTCTATTATTTCCTTATATTTTTATATGTATAGTGTAATAGTCTTTTGTTAACTAATTTTCTTTTTCCCTTTAGTGATTAAGCATGATCATGACCCTTTTTAAAAAGCCTTTCCTGAGAGAAGCAGTTGTGGGAAACGGACCTTTTGATCTTCAGGCTAAACCTTGAGACGGTGACCTGGAACACTGGGTCATATAGCTCTTGCGGAAAACCACAGGCTGCTCCTCTCCTACAAGGAAGCTTTGAAGGGTAAAAGGGCTGGGGGCTAGAATGTGCTATTCTTTGAAGAGATTTCACAGATAAACAACTTAGCTTAAAATGTTTTGCATTGGGGAAAGAGTGAAATGAGACAAAGTGTCAGTGGCTGAGAGATTCCAAACAGAGCCAAGAGGCTATCCTGGAGGTTATTCTTACACATTAAGTAGATATCACCTTGTTATTCAAAATGCAATGGAGAGGCTGGAGGGAACTCCCTGAAAATGTAGAGCTGTGTTCCAGTAGCCATGTTTCTTGAAGATGATTGTATAATGATATAGCTTTCACAATGCGACTGTGTGATTGTGAAAACATTGTGTCTGATGCTCCTTTTATCTACCTTGTCAACAGATGAGTAGAACATATGGAATAAAAATAAATAATAGGGGAACAAATGTTAAAATGAATTTAGTAGATTGAAATGCTAGTGATCAATGAAAAGGAGGGGTAAGGGGTATGATATGTATGATTTTTTTTCTGTTTTCTTTTTATTTCTTCTTCTGAATTGATGCAAATGTTCTAAGAAATGATCATGCTGATGAATATGCAACTATGTGATGAAAAAAGTTCACATTGTATGTTGATTGGTTTTATTAATAAAAATTTTTTTAAAACATTAAAAGTTTCTAGTCACTTTGGGTTTATCCATCATAGGTGCTATTCTCTTAGATCCTTTTTTGTTACTATATGTCAGAAAGCAAATCGTCCTGAAGAGACCTTGTTGAAGTCTGGAAAGCACATCCACTTAGGAGTGGGAACTAGAGACTTGCTTTGGGGGTTGCAGCATTGTCCTCTCCTTGAATCTTTCCAATAGTATGTTCCCCCTTGAAGCTAAGATGTCTGGCCAGACATTCACCTCAGACCTGGATCCAGTGTGCTTCATCTCTCAAGCCTTACTCCCAAAGCACCAGCTCACTGTTATGTGTCCTTGCCAATGTTTCCTCCCTTCACTGGTTTTCACAAGTACCTTTACATTTCAAAATGTTCTGTTAATAACTACAGTTCATATATTCTAGTTACATTGCCCTTTGGTCAAGTTTTTGCCTTTCCAAATCTTTGAAAGTACATAAGACATTCTTAACAAGGTTGCATACTCTGGCTTTGGAGGTTTTCTTTTTTCCATTTTTCCTTTAAATAAATTGTTTTTACATTCTGACTTCAAATATTTTTCTTACTTATCTAATAGATTTAATTCATGAAGTTAAAGTGCATACCTACTGCTTAAAACATAATGGCCAACTTATATTGTTCCTTGTTTATATTTGTTAAATCCAGAAAGAAAGTACTATGCATTCATCTTCTATTCAGTGATTCCCCCCCCCCAGCTAGTGCAGCAAGTAACTCTTCCCAACCCTTAAATCCTAGCCCCTTTTCTTCCCAAGTGGTGCTGGACAAAATTATGCTTCCCTTTTACTTCTTGTGGGTGGGGAGAGATAGGGATGAGTTGGGATGATATGGTCCTATAAAAATATTGAAAAATACTACTTTAGTTAGGAGTTTAGAAAAAGCACCAAAGACTTCAGCATTCACAATTGGTTTGACAAGAGTTTCTACCATCACTTTGTTTTGTTTTGTTTGTCATTTTGTTTTGTTTGTCTCCTAGTCATTTTTTATTAGTGAAATACAAATTTATCATTGTCTATAGAACCTTGTCAGAGATTTTTTGCTGCTTTTTGTTTGTTTGCTTATTGATTAGCAAATTTTAGATTACCCATTTTACAAAAATAAGAGGCTCCAGATTTATCACAAGTACAGTATTTGATTTGTTCCCACCAGTGAAATAACTTGCACAGTAAAATGGCATCTGAACAAGGAAGATCATGATAAAAAATGTTTTCCATTTATCTGTACTTTACTTTACTTTGTGACTCCAACTTTTGCTTTTGTTCTGTTTTTCCATTGAGACTAAAAATTTGGTAGTTTTTTTTTGTTGTTGTTCTGTGTTTCCATTGAGAAAACAAATATGTGTTTCTTTCAGGAGTAGGTTATTATTTACAGCTCTCTTACCACTATTTCTTGGTTCAGAGATTTCTCTGGCATATGTGACTTGGCTCTTTTCCCCCTGATGGAAACACCTGAGGAGACAATACATTGGCTGCTTTTTTTTCTCCATTGACTCTTTTCATGCCAATAACTGTGGTGATTTCCCTCCCACCCTTTGAGGGTTACCAGTGTGCTTCTGAGCCATTGTCATATCCAGCACAGAGTAGCTTTGTTCAAGAAGGATTATGGGGGGGGGGTGCAAGGGTAATTCCGTGGTAGAATTATTGCCTGCCATGCAGAAGACCCAGATTTGATTCCCAGCCTGTGCACTTCTCCACCCATCAAAAAATTCAACAAATGATGCTGCAGTAATGGGATACTCACATGGAAAAAGAATGAAATGTAACCTTCACCACAGAGCATACAAAAAAATAAGGAAGGATTATGGATGTTGCTTAGTATCTGTTCCCCACCTCCAGCTTGCCAGTACATGAAGACAGGAAATTGACTAGCAAATCAGTGTCTGCCCATGCAAGCTACTTAAGGAAAAGTTCAAACAAGGTCTTGTATTCTGTGATTTAACAGAAGGATGAATTCAGAATTCATCAAAATAATATTAACCTTGTACTTGAATACTTGGATATGACATTTTGGAGTAATTTAGATTTCTGGCTGACTTTTACATATCAGGTATTTGAATATAGTCAAAATTGTATCTTTAGAAGATGTGTTTTGTATGCATTATAAGATGCTACTTTAAGGCTATTTAAAAAAAAACTTTGGTTATTATACAACAAAAGAGGTGTGACTATTGATGCTCCTCCATTGGAAGGCAAGGAAGGGTTGCTTTGGATAGGACTTGGTATATAATTGTTACAATAATTAAGTACATGATTACATGGGGCCAGCTTGGGCAAAGCTAAAGAACAAAAGAGCTGGAAAAGGAACATTGAGGATTAAACTAAGCCAAAAGCTAACTTGGATCCATTGTAAAAGTGTGTTGGCAGTCCCTAAAATGGAGTGAAAAGCATCTGTCTTATAAGAAATGTTAAGGAACTATAATCCTAAGTAAAATTGGTGTCTTTTTTAGGGGTAAACACCAATGTAAAAGGCATCTTATGTTCATATTGGTTGTCTTTTTCCAATTTATCTGAACTTCTTTTTACTCAGAGCCAGAGGGGTAAACATGTTCAGACTTTGCCTCTTCCATCCATGAAATCCATCCAATACCATGAGCTTCTTTTGAAATACTGCTAATCTGTGTCCTTTTGTATTATAAAAACCACTTTGGGGTCCATTTATGCTTTCTCTGCATACATAAACAGCCAAGTGAAAGGTAGATTTGTGCAAGAAGTTGCAGAGCTTTTCTAAACAATAAAGTAATATATGTTAGCCAGAGCCATCAAAAAGGACTTTTGTTTAAGAAGTAGATTCACATTCTCAAGACTGTCTCAACACTGGGGGTCCTGAAAACTCTGGAGAGCCAGTGGAACCAGTCGCTGGTGACTGATAGTGCCTCTAAAGCCAATCTCTGGGATATTTCCTTGTTTATTCGTGAGGAAGACTAGCTGTTACACACTCTACTGTACATGTAAAGGCTGGAGGACGAAAAAGGAGGAGGTGAGGAAAATTTTGTGCCACCAAAATAGAGGGTGTTAGTGCCAGTTCTCCAAAATTTCCTAGCTCCTGTCTCAAAGGAATTGGTTTTGATTTTCAAATGACTTCTATTTTGAAAAGAAAGTGGTGGGGACAAAGTTTGTTTTTTGTTTTGTTCTCCTTGTGTGACTGCTTAACCAGAAGCAAAAATCTGTTGAAACCTATCATTTGAACCTGTGAAGTTCTTTTAGCAGTTGTCATAAATGCATGTATTATGAAAATAAGACCATTGTTAAGTTTAACACTCATTTAGTTCTGATGTGGAGCAATGAAAAGTGCTTTACAGGCCAGGTATATCATTAGTTAGGGTATCTCATGCTTAAAACCTCAAGCGATACCTATCTAGTTAAATTCTAATTTAGGTGAACAGAGAGAAATAAGTGCTAGAGAAAATTCAGAGAAAGAGATGTACCTATTCACTGTCAGTAGGAAATGAGAGATGTGGCCTCTTGGAGGGCAGTATGGTGATTCCATAGGAGGCTGGCGTGGGGTTGCCATATGATCCAGAAACCTATTGCTCAGTGTATACCTGGAGGAACTGAGTGTGGAGACATGAATGGACATTTGCACATGGTGTTTATGGTAGCAGTGTTGGCAATCCACAATGGATAAAGACAGCCTAAGAGTATGACAGGAATGGAAGAGGGAACTATGGTGCATACATACAATGGACTACTTACCAGCAGCAAGAAGGAATGAAGTTGTGAGGCATGTAACTAGATGAATGAACCTCAAGAGCTGTATGTTGAATGAAATGTCAGGAAAAAAAAGACAAATATCATGCCTCACTCATATGGACTAAATATAAAATAAAAACTTAGTGAACTGAAGTTAGGAGCATGGGTTATCAGTTTGGGGCCTATTGTAAAAGGTCCTAGATTGTTAATTCTTACAGCAGTCACATATACTCAGGAGTTGTAACTGTCTTTTCTAAATCTTGAGATTTGATCTGTTTGTTTACAACCTGGTCATTTCCAGAAACTTTGGATATTTATTTGACACCTGAGACTCAGAGTTAGATCTCTGAAGCTATGAAAGGCAGCAGTACCCCATACAGGAACTGCTTAAAAAGTTGAAAAAGGGATCATAATTTGCCTAGAGATATGAATGAAGCTGATCTAGATAGGACTAAGGTAGATCAGAATAGAGTGTAAAGGATGATATCATCCATATTTTAAAACTTCAACTTCTGCATGAGACCAAAGGAAGAGATGTTTACTTGGGGCAAAATTTATATTTTGGGTAGTGCATTTCCTGATTTAACTTGTATGGTCAGTTTAGTTGAACACCATAAGTACATGGAATCTTGAATAGTGCATGAGACTATGTTGGTTTGTCCAGGTTAGTATGATTGCCCAATATATCCCAGAGTAATTTGGGCAGAGAATAAAGAAGTATTTGAAAGGTCTCCTTGGGGCACTGGAGAAAAAGGAGGAAATATTCAACTTCCCTATTTGGAGAATTTCGGATATTCTTGCAAGCAGTGAGGACAACCAAATCAATAGGCCCAGCCCTTGATTTAGGGGTTTAATCCTATGAAACTTAACCCCACAAAGGATAGGTCAAGCCTACTTAAAATTAGGCCTATGAGTCACCCCCAGAGAACCTCTTTTGTTGCTCAGATGCGGCCTCTCTCTCTCTCTCTAAGCCAATGCAGCAAGTGAACTCATTGCCCTCCCCCACTATGTGGGACATGACTCTCAGGGGTATAAATCTCCCTGGCAACATGGGACAGAACTCCTGGGATTCTCAAGGGATTGGGAAAGCCTCCTTGACCAAAAGGAGGAGGAGAGAAAGGAAAGAAATGAGACAAAATAACTCTCTATTGGCTGAGAGAGTTCAAGCAGAGTTGAGAGGTTATCCTGGAGGTTATTTTTATGCACTATATAGATATCCATTTTTAGTTTATGGTGTATTGGAGTGGCTAGGGGGAAGTATCTGAAACTATTGAACTGTGTTCCAGAAGCCCTGATTCTTGAAGATGATTGTATAATGATATAGCTTTACAATGTGACTGTGTGACTGTGAAAACCTTGTGTCTGATGCTTCTTTTATCTAGTGTATGGACAGATGAGTTACAAAACATGGATATAAATAAATAAATAAATAAACAAACAAACAAATAATAGGGGGACAAAGGTTAAAATAAATTGTGTAGATGGAAATACTAGTGGTCAATGAGAGGGAAGGGTAAGGGGTGTGGTATGTATGAGTTTTTTCTCTTTTCTTTTTATCTCTTTTTCTGGAGTGAGGTAAATGTTCTGAGAAATGATCTTGGTGATGAATATACAACTATGTGATGATATTGTGAGCCATTGATTGCAAACCAAGTATGGAATGTTCATATGTTAAGAATTTGGATTGGATTCTCACAAGCGGTGCGGGCAACCAAAGCTATAGGCTGAGCCCCCAATCTTGGGGTTTGTTCATATGAAACTTAACCCCACAAAGGATAGGTCAAGCCTACTTAAAATTAGGCCTAAGAGTCACCCCCAAGAGAACCTCTTTTGTTGCTCAGAAGTGGCCTCTGTCTCCAGCCAACACAACAAGCAAACTCACCACCCTCCCCCTGTCTATGTGGGACATGACTCCCAGGGGTGTGGACCTTCCTGGCAACTTGGGACAGAAACCCTAGAATGAGCTGAGACTCAGCATCAAGGGATTGAGAAAACCCATAGAATGAGCTGAGACTCAGCATCAAGGGATTGAGAAAACCTTCTCGACCAAAAGGGGGAAGAGTGAAATGAGACCAAAAAAAGTGTCAATGGCTGAGAGATTCCAAACAGAGCCGAGAGGTTATCCTGGAGGTTATTCTTTTGCATTAAATAGATATCACCTTGTTAGTCACTGTGCTGGTTTGAAAGGAAGTATGCCCCCTAAGAAAAACCATGTTTTAATATAAATCCCATTTCATAAAGATAGAATAATCTCTATTCAATGCTGTATGTTTGAAACTGTAATCAGAACTGTAAATGATGTGATTTAGTCAAGAGTGGTTGTTAAACTGGATTAGGGGACAACATGTCTCCACCGATTTGGGTGGGTCTTGATTGGTTTATTGGAGTCCTATAAAAGAGGAAATATTTTGGAGAATGAGAGATTCAGAGAGAGCAGAACGATGTAGCCATGAGATGCAGAAAGTCCACGAGCCAGCAACCTTTGGAGATAAAGAAGGAAAACGCCTCCCAGGGAGCTTCATGAAACCAGAAGCCAGGAGAGAAAACTAGCAGTGACGACGCCATGTTCGCCATGTGTCCTTCCAGCTGAGAGAGAAACCCTGAACTTCATCGGCCTTCTTGAACCAAGGTATCTTTCCCTGGATGCCTTTGACTGGACATTTCTATAGACTTGTTTTAATTGGGACATTTTCTCAGCCTTAGAACTGTAAACTAGCAACTCATTAAATTCCCCCTTTTAAAAGCCATTCCGTTTCTGGTATTTTGCATTCTGGCAGCTAGCAAACTAGAACAGTCATGATGTAATGGAGAGGCTGGAGGGAACTGCCTGAAACTGTAGAGCTGTGTTCCAGTAGCCATGTTTCTTGAAGATGATTGTATGATGATATAGCTTTCACAATGTGACTGTGTGATTGTGAAAACCTTGTGTCTGATGCTCCTTTTATCTACCTTGTCAACAAACGAGTAAAACATATGGAATAAAAATAAATAATAGGGGGAACAAATGTTAAAATAAATTCAGTTTGATTTGCATTTCTCTAACTGAATTTATTTTAACATTTGAGAAATGCAAATCAAAACCACAATGAGATATCATCTCACACCCACCAGAATGGCCATTATCAACAAAACAGAAAATGACAAGTGCTGGAGAGGATGTGGAGAAAGAGGCACACTTATTCACTGTTGGTGGGAATGTCAAATGGTGCAACCACTGTGGAAGGCAGTTTGGCGGTTCCTCAAAAAGCTGAATATAGATTT